>FXXK01000519.1:435552-544470 GCA_900184695.1 Betula pendula | reverse complement strand
AAAATCTTTACAAGTGGCATTTTATGAGTGTTAAATTGTGACAATTGGCATGGTAAAATTCCAATTTTGTGCTTTAATTCGATCCACCAAGGATTTAAAAAGCTATACATACATATTAGCATGAACATTAAAACCGGAGAATCAGGAAAACAAATAAATAAATTAAAAGAGTTTGTTTGCCAATAGATCTATAAAATAGGCTTTGAATTAATATGGGTAAAAATCGTTTCCGTTTGTAGTCATTGAAAAGAAGCAAGATGGAAGCTAAATGAACCTTCTTAAGCCCAAATATTCCAATAACCATAATAAACATCAATACTAAAAAAAAAAAATGTTAATAGTGCACTAATAACCAAAATTAAACATTTAAATAGTTTTAGGGTGGCTAAATTATTAAATAGACTAAAACTTTCTAACAGTTTTATACTTGGGTCAATTGGGTGCATATATGATCAACAGATGTGTAAAAATTTCACTAACAATGGTTAATAAAAGATAAGTTGAAAAAGAACAAAAATTTAATATATAAAATAGTTTTAGGGTTTGGCTAAATCTGTTATAAATAGCATATTATGACATTTTTTGTTGTTTAATGTTGATTTAATTCGATCCACCCAATCATTAACATATGGTAGGAATACACATCTTTTTTTAATAATTCTTTGCTATTCATTCTTAAATTATTTTTTAAAAAAAGAAAAATTAAAATTAAATTATAATGAAAAAATGGCGCAAAGCATGAGCTATAGGCGTAGTACTTTTTTAGGTTTTTTTTTTTTTTAATAAAAAAAAATGACAAATGTGAGTCTAAGCATAAGCTAAAGGTAGTGAGTCACTAGTCTTAATCATCCTTTGTTTTTGGCGCAATACAGATCAGGACAACAATGGATGGCGAAGAGTATTTGTACTCATTTAACATCACAGTAGGTGATCAGCGTTCAGGTACTGAAGAAAGCGAAGAAGTTCCGCTTTATGTCCAAGAAGTGCGAGACTCAAATGAAGAAAGCGTAGCAGTCCAGACCCCTGAGCAAGAGCCACTTATCCGCGGAGCATGGTCGATATTCAGGGTTCCAGCACATGTACGTGAAGTTGAGAAGGGTGCTTACACCCCCAAGATTGTAAGCATTGGTCCATTTCACCAACTGAGTCAGGGTGGTCTGAGAGCCTTCGAAGTTCAAAAAATGCGGTTTCTCAGTCGCCTTCAAAACCGAGTGAGCTGTGAAGTTCTTCAAAATGCCATGAAAGAAATGGAGGAAAAGACCAGAAAATGCTATTCGGAGGATTTTCATCGTATAAACAGTGATGATTTTGTTCGGATGATGCTCCTGGACGGTTTCTTCATTGTAGAGCTCCTGCGCTTATATACCAAGAGTACTTACGAGGTATATACTAGCAGTAGCAGTAATCATCACACATATATATGCTATTTCAAGCTATTCTAATTAAGTTGATTTCTCTTTCTATTTTTCTTTAGAAATCAGAAAGACACTTATATATATTGCTTGAGTTTTTCGAGCAGGGAAATCATGATGTGGAGGAGCCCATTTTAGAAACACGTTGGATGGTGCCAAATATCGGTCGTGATTTACTTATGCTAGAGAACCAACTTCCTATGTTTGTGCTGCAGAAAATATTTGACATTACCACCCTCGAGAGGGAGGGCGCAATTACTCCTCTGAACAAGCTTGCTCTCCGATTTTTTGAACCATTGAGACCTGGAAAGGACGAATTGGCTGAGGATATATTGAACACCGAAAGGGAGTATCCACATCTATTAGCTCTCTTTCAGTCTACCTTCATGACTCCAAACGATTACCGGCATTCACGTCCTGATTCTCCTGAAAGGGATAACCTGAGCAAATATGAAAAAATTCCTGGCAAGGGTTGGGTCCATAATGCCCAAACACTTACTTTTGCTGGTATTCGATTCAAAAGCAAATCCGGTAACTTTCTTGACATAAAGTATAAGAACAGAAAGTTGAAGATTCCTACTCTGTTTATTGATGATGGCACCAGCACTTTGTTGAGAAACTTGATAGCTTATGAGCAGAGCGATAGATGTGCAGCACCGTATTTTTCTTGTCTTGCAGTATTCATGGATAGCATAGTGGATACGGTGGATGATATCAACATTCTTCGTCGTGGGGGGATTATCAAACAGCCAAAGGGTGGCGACCAGGAGGTGGTGAATCTTTTCAATAGTCTCACCAAAGGGGTTGAGATTGATATGAATGACTGCTACATAATAAAGCAGATAGAAAACATCAACCGTCGTTGTCAATCACATGAGGTCATGGTTCGATTTCGCCGCCTTCTCTCGACGATAAATTACTTAAAGTTTTTTAAAGAGACATACATATCCGCTGTACTGACGTTGATCTCTATCTGGTTCCTAATTAAGGATTATTCCTCTGACTCTGGTGCTCCGGCGCCCAGCTAATATTGATCTCTCTTCTACACCTTGATCTCCTGGCCTCTCCCACTTACTTTGTCGAAGCAAAAAGACCTCTGTATGATTTGATGATTTAGCCGTGTGTTTGAGCATTTCTGGTGATATATTGTTAGCGTTTCTCTCCTAAAAGTTGATTGCTATTGTATGATATTTTGGTTTATTAAATAATGTTGTCTATTTTTATGAATTTTATTAAGAGCATTGGTTATATAATTAATTGTACATGTACATATTATTTTGTATATTTATATGTAGTCCTTAGAATTTGCAATGGGTGATAATGTATTTTTGCGAGAGGCTTCAATGAAGAGAATTATGAGATTCAGGATAAAGGGTAAGCTAAGTCAACGGTATGTCGGGTCATTTGACATTGTGGAAAATATTAGTCTGGTTGCCTATAGGGTCTCTTTGTCGCCAACACTATCGAATATTCGTGATGTATTTTATGTATCCATGTTGAAGAAGTATATTCCAGGTACCGTCAATCTCAAATAATCATTTATGAACGTTGCAAGGTGAATAAGATCTTTTGTAGAAACTTCTGTTCAAATTTTGAATCTTAAAAGGAAGACATTGCGCACCAAGATTGTTGATATTATTTCATGAAATTTAAGTTTTTCTCCAATTTAATATATTTAAATTATTTTTTCGTTTGTGTATTTCTTTGTCCCACATTGAAAAGATATGAGATTTATCTGTGATTTATAAGAGATTATATTTCTTTTATATTAGAATGTATTTTGAGTAAATACATGCTATTAGTGTCACTTTCTAGACGCGCTTAGCAATTTGCACGTTCGCATTGTTGCACATTTAGATGTCAAAATGATTTTCTTGTAATTAAAATAAATAAATAAATACATCAACTGATGCGTTGGGGGAAATGACTCATCCCCCACCCCTGAGGAGAGTAATGTTGAATAATAAAACTTAATTTTAATAACATTTAGTTGAGTCTTGCCCCATTCTTCCCCGCCAATCTCGCATGCATTAACTCGCGAACAAACCCCACTATCTATGCATGGGTTTTCCATGCACATATATCAAGTCTCAGCATATTTCCATAACAAGCACTGAAAATGCTGTTCTAAGACATGGATGAAAAAGTATCATACTCATTTACTGGTGTGAGATACACTTATGTTTGAGAACCAACTTCAACTTCCTATGTTTGTGCTCCAGAAAATATTTGACATCACCAGTACCCTCGAGAGAAAGGCAACTCCTCTGAACAAGCTTGCTATCCGATTTTTTGAACCATTGAGACTTGGAAAAGACAAATATTTGGCAAACGATACATCGAACACCGAACGAGAGCATGCACATCTATTAGCTCTGTTTCAGTCTACCTTCATGAATCCGAACTGTTCATGTCCTGATCAAAGGGATGACCAGAGCAAATATGAAAAAATTCCTGGGAAGCGTTGGGTCCATAATGCCAAAACACTTGATTATGCTGGTGTTCGATTCAAAAAACTGTAGGTAACTTTCTTGACATAGAGTATAAGAACACAAGGTTGAAGATTCCTACTCTGTTCATCGATGATGGCACCAGGACTTTGTTGAGGAACTTGATAGCTTATGAGCAGAGCAATAGATGTGCAGCACCGTATTTTTCTTGTATAGCATAGTGGATACGGTCGATGATATCGACATTCTTCGTGGTGCGGGGATTATCAAACAGCCAAAGGGTGGCAACCAAGAGGTGGTGGATCTTTTCAATAGTTTCACCAAAGGGGTTGAGATTGATATGAATGACGGCTACATAATAGAGCAAATAGAAGACATCAACCGTCGTTGTCGATCACATGAGACCATGGGTCGATTTCGCCGCTTTCTTTCCGCGTTAAACTTTACCGGTATTATCACAACATACATATCCACTGTACTGACGTTGATCTCTATCTGGTTCCTAATTAAGAATAATAGGGAGCCCGAGTATAGATATGATTCGTATGCTGCTCCGCCGCCCTTTGATCCCCATGCTCCTCCGCCCCTCTGATCCCTCTGCTACTCCGTGATCTTCCTCTCCCTCTTTCTTTGTGGAAGCAAAAAGACCTTTGTAGTGGTTGACACGTTGGTGTGATCATTTGATGATTTAGTCTTGTGTTTTGAGCATTTCAAGGTGATTGTTAGGGTTTATACCCTCATATTTTATTGTATGACATTTTAATTTAAAATAATGCTTGTGCATCTACTCCATGTTATTTTTGCACACATAAATTAATTTTTCATTTTTTGGAAAGAGTAAGTGGACTCCAACTTTTATTAAAAAAAATGAAAAAGCTAGTCTATGTATATAAGAAAGACACTGAGAATGACATTGAGTAAATACATAAGCATTACTCTTTAATTTATTAAATGAAGTTGTCTGTTTTTCTGAATTTTATTATTCAACAAAAGAATATATCTCCATTAATTTCTATTCTATTGGACACTTTATTCTTTAAATTATTATGTTGAATTAATGAATTATATCATCATTATAAACTATCTCTGTTAGAACAGTGTGTGGACGGTCGGATTGGGGTGAAGCTCCCTGTGCTCGCCTACAAAATAACGATATATATAAAGTTAATATTAACACGTATTTTTAAACAAATTAAATCATGTAAAATTATGTACACTATTAAATATATTAACCTTAAATCTGAGTATGAAGTAGATACTATCCATTTCATTTAAAATGGAGAGAATCCTTGTACGTGGAGGGATGGGTTGTGTGGGTGTGGGGGGTCAAATAATGATGGTGCTAAGCTAAAAACAGGGGATGTGTGTGGTTCCTACAAAGTAGAGGCGGAACTACATGGTGCTAAGCTCAAAAACAAAATTTTCCAAAAAACTGATCAAACTGGGCCAAAGAAATACTTAAATTAGGCCCAAAAGGCAAAACATCCAAAAAAAAAACAGACTGGCCCTAAAAATTGAAACCAGGCCCAAAGAAATTCAAATTAAGCCCACTAGCTAAGCCCGTTCAATTCATGCCTTCCGCCCATCACCGTCACCACCACCAACTTTCCAACTTTGTCGATGGTGGAGCCTCCACCTTATCCGATACACAACCCTAGAGGAAGTTGGAATAAAAGTGTTTTTCTAAACCTAGCATCACATCTACAGTCTGCTATTGTTCCATCAAACTGAACTGTAATCTTCACTACATCTCCATTAAGAATATATTCCCAAGCTCATTTTCCCAGTGAAAATTTTCCCCTCTTCTCCGTGAGAGTCTCCTTCCTCTCCCCCTCCCTTTATGTCTTCAATACCTGGATTTAATCAAATACAATTTGAAGGGTTTTCTGTAGGTTCATTGATCAGGGCTTTATTCACTGAAGACTCCTTCCTCATGGACTTGCAGCCTACCAATACGAGCGATTACCTCCTCGTAGTCAAGCCTCCTTGGACAACCGTGGCAAGCCCATTTCCTGCAATTTCACAAATATCTCTACTTGCTCGAGCACAGCTAAAAAACCCACCATCCCTAGTGAACATTTTCCTGGTCTTTATGTCAAAAAGTTGTGGGAAGTTATTGGATCATACTTGGGGCCATTTTTAGTATTCTTTTTTTCTTTTAACTTTGTACTGACTTGGCGCTGCCTGTAAAAGGCCCTTTTCAAAGGAATATTTATATGATTTTAATATGATCCGATCGGAGTAATGCTATATTTAAAACTTTTATCCTCTTCAATATAATGTAACTTTTAAAATTATTATTAAATTTAAAATAAATCATTACTAAAGTATATGATCAAATAATAATTTTAAAAACCACATTACATTTTAGAGAATAAAAGAAAAGAAAATAGTAATCTTACATATAAGATTATGCATTGCGTAAAGCCTGCGATCGCAACAATACTGGAGAAGGTATAAAGGCATAAGTCAAAATAGTTCAAAGTTATCAAGAAAATAAGCAGAGCATATATAATTGTGACTAGCATTTCAAACCATACAGATCTGATTAGTCAAAAAAGTACACACTAGAACCCCATGCCAACTGACACCAACTACAAATGCCTCCTATCCGCCAGAATGCAAATAAACATTGGTAGCAAACTATCATGCAAGGATCTCCATCTAATAAAGAATTAAGCAAAACTGGACGAATTATTATATTGTTATTACATTTTCTAAGTTCTCTAGCAAAATAAAATTGTAGAAAAGTAAACATCATAGAAAAGTTCTTTGTCCCTTGAATGGTCTCCACCAATGCTCCTCAAAGTGCCAATCTTTTGAGCTGAGAAAGTTCTTCAATCCAGCTTCACCGAAGAGAACAAGTAATGCACAAACCAGAATGATGAAAGGAACCCAACTGTGCCGGTTGCAAGCATGATTGCAAGAACCATGAAGAGTGAATATCCCAAGTAAAGAGTTGCCGAGACAGGTCCACTCAAACTCTTCAGATCAAATACAAGGTAGTTTACGGAGTACAAAAAGATGTAGATGGCAACAGAACCAGAAGCAAAGAATGACTTCCACCACCATTTCCAGTCCTCCACACAGAGATGCATGTAGGTTAAAACCAAAGACACCTCAGCACAAACCACCACGAGGAGGATCATAACAATGAAGAGGAACCCAAAGACATAGTATACACGGCCCATCCAAATGCTAGACATGATAAAGAAGAGCTCAATGAAGAGGGTACCAAAAGGGAGCGTGCCAGCTCCAAGAACAAGCAACCAAGACGGGTATTTCTGAGCCGGGATTTCCCGAGGGATCTGGTTCGTTCGAACAGGGAATTCGATATGAGGTGCCTTTGCCCCAAAGTAACCACCAACTAAGGTAAGGGGAACCGAGATACAGAACCAGAGGAGAAGCAGAATAACAAAAAGAGAAATTGGGATGGCTCCTGTGCTGTGACTTCCCCATAAAAGGAAATTCAAAGTGGTGAGGATCAAGAAGGCAATACCAGGGAAGAAACAAGAAACCTTCCATGAGACTGAAACCCATCCTTTGTAATCGCCGCAGCCAATTGTCCTCCAGAGACGAACTGCAACATAACCGGCTGCAATACCAAGTATCATATATATAAATAGCATACCTGTGATAAGTGTTCCACGGGATGCAGGCGACATGAATCCAAGAGCTGCAAACAATATGGTCACAACGGCCATTCCAAGAATCTGAACCCCATTTCCGACCATGATACACAGAAGGGCAGGATTGGTTGGGGCACGGAAAACATCCCCCACAACAAGCTTCCACCCGGATAATTCCTCATTCATCTGTGCTTGAGCCTCCTTGTCAAGCTCCTCATAGCGGGTCAGATCCCGCCTAACAGTCCTCAGGAAAATGACAAGCACAATGCCGGCAAGGAAAGTAATCACCATCAGAGAATTTAAAATCGAGAACCAATGGACTTTCGATCCCTCCATCTTCAGATAAGCATCCCATCGTGATGGCCACTTGATGTCACTCTCCTCAAACGTAACCTCATAGGTGAAGACAATCGGCTGCCCTTCCTTGATTGGCATAGACACCGTGTTGGGATCACATTTCACCTGATTTGGGTACTTTCCGTAATTTTTCAAATTCTTCACCGAATCAGCATTATGAACAACGCTGCAAGGTACCACCTCAAACCCAACAACCATGTACCCAGGCACATCTGATTCCCCCTTCCCAATCGTCGGGATCACCTCAGCCGCATCACCAGTCCCCATTACACGCGCCATATTGGCCTCCTCATACTTATGAACAAGCACATTAAACTTCAAATGGTTAAATATATAATAATCATCCTGAAGCTTAACTCCAACAGGGTACCCCGTCCACCGCAAAAAAAAACCCTCCTTCTTTGTATAACGAATGGCCGGCAAATTATCGAGAATCAAATTAACCTGGTACATCTCATCAATTCTCTTCTTCAAGATCTTAAAATCGTCGGCCGACAATGGATCCGACTTACACAAAAAGATCTCTGACTCGTTGGTGAACATCTTAAACTGATACGGAGAGTTTTCAATCCGATCTCCCATGAGGAGCTCGCCAAGATTCTCAGCGCTGTCCTTGACACCGCCTTCGGGCTTACAAAAGGGCAAACTGTAGTAGCTAAAGGGCATTTCCGTATCGATGGAAGTGAGAGAATTCACTTTCACCGACAACTGGTCACCGACACCATACTTGTGGGGATAACTACCCGGAAGGTAAAACCCATAGCCGGATTGGAATACCAAGCAAATGGCCAAGACCCAGATCCTAAATTGATTAAAAGACCCCATTTTTGAAAGACTGGTGTTGGAATTGTGTCAGATCTGGAACACCCAGATCACAGAATGAGGAAAAAAGCAAAGACAACCGCAAATTGCACGTGGGTTTTGGGATTAAATTCAGATTCAGATATCAAAGATATGAAATTTAACACAGTTCTAGCAGTGTAAATCTAAAGAATTCGGCTAAATAAAAGACAACAAAAAATGAAAATTCTTTGAGAGGAAGCACGGATCTAACTGACCTTCGGCGCAGAGAGAGGGAGAGAGAGAGAGAGAGAGATGGGTCTCTCTGTGTGAAGAGATTGTGCACCAATACAGACAGAGAGAGAGAAAGGGTGAGGAATTGAAGAGGAGGCCTAATACCAGATTTATATGGTTGGTTTAACTTCGGGACGGTGGCAAAGCCAAAGGAGTCCTGGCTTTTTTCTCTGATTGACCATAATGACCCTATCAGTTTCTGAAATCAAATTGTCAGTGCCTGGCCTCAAGTGTAATTTACAATTTATTTAATTGTCAGTATTGAAAAATACTTTCATGGTTAATTATTACAGAAATTTTTAATTTTTTCAGAATTTTCCGTTTCTTAAGAGTTAAGAGTTTGAAATTGTGAGAGCTCAAATGCAAACAAAAATTTTCATTGTTTTTGTAGAAATGTTAATTCATCTAATAATTAGTTAAATTATGTTTATGGAAAATTTTGATCGATCTAAAATGTTCTCGTTTAAGTTTGTAAGGAAATTTAAAATACGAAAATAATAACAAAAGCACGAGAGAAAAAAAAGAAACAAAAAATTACGAGTAATTTAGTATTAAACACCTACGTTCATCATTCTAAATGACTCTTAAAGCTACATTATGTTTATTGACTTAATTGTTTACGATACATAAGTTGCTATTTATATTCAAAATATATTTTGATATTTCTATAATTAATTTATATTTTGATATTTATATAATTGATTTATATTTTTTTAGTATAAATTGATTTATGTTTCCTTGAATAAGTTAATTTAAGTTTACTTATATAGATAGACTTATTCAAGGAAACATAAATTGACCTACTAAAAAATAGAAATTAATCATATAATATCATAATATATATTCTAAATATATTCTAACCGTTCTTATGTCGTAGTCATTCTTTTTTTCTTTCAAAGAGGGAAAATAAGTAATATTTCGACTGGTATGGATAGTTTTTAGCTGAAAAATTATAACCTATCAACATAGTTTGGTAAAAGAAGGGAAAAAGAGGCAATAGTTGGAATTTTAGCACCCCTGAGTGGGACTATAACGACAAGATTGAAATAAAACAATTATGGATTCAGTTTTGATTAGAAATAAAAACTTCTTTTGATTTCACATTTAACCTATTGTAAAAAGTTTGTGGACACCTTCTAGTATAATGAAGGCAGGGACGGAATTAAAATTTTAGGTTTGGGAGGGGGAACTTAAAAAAATAAATAAATAAATTGGATGTAGAAATTTGATTTAAAAAGGATTATAGAAGTATTAAGTTTTTTTTAAAATAATTAGAGAACATCGAGGGTTGGGGGGGGGGGGGGCTGAACCTAGTTCCACCCCTACAAGTAGGTAGGATTGACACTGAAATCAAGGTGTAAAATCATGTTCTTTATATTCATTTAAGAAAGGGAATTCTTAGTATTTTAATGATTTCATCTTAAATTATTTTATTTAATTCAAATCATTTATTGGAAGCATGTGTTAGTGAACTTTTTTTTTTTTAATTTTTTTAGAAGTTGAATTGGATGAAAAGGCATACTATAGTATCATGATATTTTAACACTCAAAGCTCTCGGAAAACACTCATACAATTTTACTAGAAGTTCTCACACTTGATTATATTTTTTTAAAAAACTAAAAAAACATATTTACTTTCGCATGCATTACTTTTGAACAAAGTAATTTATATTATTGTTGTCGGCTTGTAAAACTTTTGTTTTTTTACAAAACACCAAACTTATTACATGTCGTATCTCATCCTTTTATCCAATTAATAACAATGATAAGATTGATATATTCTTCTAGGATAATTAATCCGATGTCTCATTTAAACCATATTTCTCTCCTAAATGAAAGCTTTTTTTTTTTTAAAAAAAATCTAACGAAAAAAACAAACATGAAAGAAACAACTAAGTAAGGGGGGGAATATTTTTCACTATAGATGAGAAAGAGGGGGGAAGAGAGAGAAATGAGAATGCAGTCGGAGTAAGCTTTAGTCGCAGCCTAATAAATCACATGGTAAGCAAAGAAATTGACACTTTTGTGAATCTTTTAGCCTTCAAAAAGAAAAAAAAAATGGGTATAATGAAAATGAAGTCCGAGCTCATCACTACTTTGGAAGATTCAACTAAGACTAGACAAATTCCTCCTTTTGCAGTCATTAAAATGGAAGAAATGGAGAACATGGAAACCACCATTTAAAGTTGGTTCAACGAAGTTAGGCATAACACAGTTTTTAACCAATACTTTTGGTGGGTCAATACCTTAAGAAATAAGCTAACAGTGCTAGGTTCGCTGTAGCTTAGATCTAAATCTATGCGAACAAAAAGTGATCTTTTTTTAAAAAAAAAATCTAATAAAAAAAATTATATACAGTAAATAATTTTAAATGAGCATACATTAATTAGTTTAATCTAGATGTTGCCCATTGGATCATTGAATGCCGTCTGATTCGCGGCGCAAAGTCTCAAACCTATGGAGATCCCTCTGGGTGCTCGATGGAGCTGATATCTTCACTCGAACAGTATTTTTTTTTAAGGAAAAAATACTCTTAAACTTCTTTGAGATTTAACATATATCAAATCACTCCGTTTGATTTAAAATTTGTCAAATCATTTTAAGATATGTTCAATTATTAAATCGTTCCCTCAATATAATAGCTATTAGGATTTTTATTGTTAGAATATATTATGAGATTTGATTGTAATTTATTATAATTTTTCATAATTAGATTTTATAGTAATTAAATTTGATTGATTTGATTGTAATCAAATTTGATGATAATCAAATCAAATTAACTTGATTACCATACATATCTATATCAATTCTTCATTATCACGATTTAATCAGATTTTATAATAAAAACAAAATGTAGCATTTAAGACTTTAATGTGTGCATGTAAGTCATAAACCGAATAACTTAATTTTTTTTATGTTTATCTTTTCTTTCATCGTATCATAGCACAGAAATATCACATGGCAAAAAAATGAGAATAAAAAATTACTCTCCATCATTTTTATTTTTCTTTTTCTTGGTTTTTTTCTTTCACTGTTTTTTTTTGGTAATGTGTCAACTTGAACCGGCATTCTTATGCACATGAAACTATTTTATTGGGTCCGATACATTCTTATGCTTACTGGTCATAATTTTTGTTAAAAATCCTAACAAGCATACAAAATGAGTAATTTGATATGTTCCAATTTCTTAAGGAGTGATTTAATCAATTTTAAATCCTGAAGAGTTATTTGATTAAAAACAAAATTAAATAAAAATTAAACCTCAGGAACCCTGTATTTTTCCTTCTTTTCTTTCTTTTTTTTTTTTTTTAAAAAAAATGCTTTATTAAAATATCACTTCAGATTGTAACTTGAAAGATACATCATACTGCACGTGATGAAGAGAGGAGACCAAATGCAATAAGGACGAGTCAATTGTGATGGAGTACGGATTTTGATTTATTCCATCGGTGTTTAACACATTCTCCTCAATTTTTTTTTTCCAATCACATCCTTGAGCTTAAGGACCAAGCTCCCTTTGCAACCCTCATAGGTCACAAAGAAAATAATAAATTATAGGTCGCGTCCAAATGTTAACTAAATAAAGAAATATGTATATAAACCTTGCAGGTTTGAGTTTAAGACCATTCATTCATTTAATAATCACACGTATCATGCAAATCAATGATTTGGGTATGGTAGTTCAGATTTATATGCCTAAAGGCATGGTTTTGTTCTTGATTGCCATATGTGCAATTGTGCAGTAGAATAGATCCACATTATGATCCAGAGGACAAAGAAGAAGATATTTGAGACAGTTTTCCTTCAAATTGGATTTAGAACATAATCGCATGCATTTTGGATATATGACAGTTTATAGACTGAATTTGAGATAATTCCTTCACCCCAATTTGAAAAAAAAAACCTTTGTCATGTTGATAATGTACCTGTAAAATGAAACTCGGTTCTATGTCAACCCAGCTTTTATGGTAGAGTTATGATACTCGTCAGCCCGGTGTGAATGACTGTTCATTCACACCGGGCTGACGAGTATCATAACTCTTTATGGTATATGGCCTAATATTATGATGTGGGTCGGCAGGATTGGTCACAAGATGGAATAATTGATCAGGTCGAATACATTTTTGTCCCACCAAAAACAATAATAAATGGAATATTTCTATGAGCTGTCATTAATAGCCCTAAAGAAAACATTTATGCCTCCATTGCAACTTGCAAACTGCAATTTGACTTATATGACTTATAATTGAGCAACCAACACTAGATTCCATGCCAATTTCCTAGGTGGCTGGTATACCATTAATCTCTCAAACAAAACATGTCAAAATCTGAGGCCCAAAACCTTTTTTGTTTTTAATGATGTAGAACCTCACAAAAACAGGGTACTTCGGACCTACTCTTGGAGAGTAAACCCCGGATTCATGACCCCACCCGTCAAAACCGTGTATCGGATAATTCGAAGTCCAATACTTAAATCAAAATGATTAGAAAATTTACAGTATTGCGCATCATTTTTTTTTTCTATTCATATTGCGCATCATCTTTGAAAGAACATATGGCAGCATAAAATAAGAAATAAAAGCAAAAGATATGATAATCTTGCACATTGATGATAATGGAAGTAAAGTGCCATAATTAGCATTTACAAGAAATAATTCTGAGTGGACTTAGAAATGTTAAATTTCAATGAATTATATGATATCTAACCTTTGGCACCTAATCCTCGAGATTTTGGTTGCCTGACAGCAACCAAAGGATTGACTATCCCTTGTGAACTCTTGCCCAAGCCCATGCCTTCCACGAAACCCATCTTTGCCATCATCTTTGATCCAAATCCCTTTGTATGCTTTTCAAAAGATCCAATCTTTTGGGACTTGTTCCTTATTGAGTCACCACTGGGGACTTCCATCTTTTGGGACTTGCTCCTTGTTGAGTCACCACTGGGGACTTCCATCTTTTGGGACTTGCTCCTTGTTGAGTCGCCACTGGGGACTTCCATCTTTTGGGATTTGGCCCTTGCTGGGTCGTCACTGGAGTTGGAGAATTCCACACCCAATCCAAGTGATTTAGGGCGTTGGATAACTTCAATGGGCTGTGCCATACCTTGACCATCCTTTCCTAACCCTCCACCTTCAATAAATCCCATTTTAGCCATCATTCTTGATCCAAATCCCTTGGTGTGTACCTCAAATGAACCATAACTTGGGGAGCCAACTATGCCTTTACTTTTACAATCTTCATCCGTCTCTTGCGAATCAACAGCTGTAATCTCAACAGCATCTGATTGCATTGTACCACTTGATACAAATGACACGGGTTGATTGGCATATGAACCCTTTTTTCCGTTCTGTTTCTTCTCACTTGCTTCACCACTGCCCTTAGCAGTCTTCTTTGCCCTGTTTCTATCTCTAGTTCTTAAGTTGGGGCCTTCAGTCACAGCAAAATCAGCATCCTCATTGCCAGCACCAATCAGCTGAAACTCATAATGACAAAACTAAACTTAGGTTTGCTGCAGTGGCATACAGAGATTAATCAAAGTATAAAAATAGAAATCTTCTGAGAGCAAATGGAACAACTATGCTAGTTCTTAGTGTGCAGTTTAATGAACATTTGAACCTTTTCCAGGCGAAGTTTATCATTCGACGATGGCATGCATGTGTGTTGTGCTCGCACCACTGTCACAAATCTGAAAAACCAAAATAACATCTAGTTTGGAACCAACTCTATGTTAACCACGTACAAAGTACATATGTGTGTGTCTGCATAGGTATATGAATATAAGTATTCAAATACACACATACATTTGTTATGAACATAAATATACACATAGACATACATTTTTTATATACCTTTTCTTTCCAGAACCTTGGCAGCCACTTCGCAAGTGATATATTGCAGCTAACCGTTGTACCTAAAATATTCAAAAACAGTTTATTTCAATGAAAGTTTCGTGACATTTGCTGGAGTTATTTTAAAGCAAATCAAATATAATCTATAAGGGCACAAAAATCACTAGTTGAGTAAAAGGATGGACATCAGTTCCTAACTTCAATGCTGCTCAGAGTTCATGCCCAAGATTTTCAGCTTTCTAATTACTCAATCCAGAATTTCATACCCTCTCAGGTTGTGTTGTTGTTATTTCTTTCCAGGAAAATTCAATAAAACTATTAATTTAGCCAAAGCTCTCAAACCTTCTTACTAAATCCATCCCTCACCAAAATTAAGCAAAATTTTCCTTGCTAAAACCCATTTCCAACTCATTTTAAGTGCCTTATTAAACTTCTGGATTCAGCAAGACTTCAATAGACTAGTCACTGGACAATTACAACAATGCTTGAGAAAAAAAAGATTGGGACAAGAACTCCATTACAATGATTAGCTTCTTTTATTTATTAATTAATTTATTTGGTAAGGGGGAGGGTGGCTCTAGAACATTAACAGCAATAAACTATTTCTAACCAGCATTAGATTTGGTAATCAAAGTTGTCATTATCTTTGTAGATTGAAGTTGTTTTTGGCAAGATAATGTCTAAACGGCTAAACCTTTCTTCTCTCATTTTGTTTGAGAAGTTAGATTTAGACCACAGTTTCTGCTACCATTGACAGCCCCTTGTAAAGCCGTCAGCAACGCTTTAATTCTATTAATAAATGAGTCAGCAGCGTCCACAACTTGATGCATTTGTCACATTGTAATTATTTAAGTGCAGCAGATAGAATGAATCGTCAACTTTATAAAAATCCAAAACTTCTAAAATCTATTTCTAAGCAACAAAAGTCACTTGTCAATATACTACTGGAAATTCTGCTCTCAGGTTTGCATTAAACATTCTTCTCTAAGGAATAGACTTTGTTTAGGACAAATAAAATCAACCAAAGCAACTCAATAGCACTTGACAGGTTTATATTCTAATCACCCATAGAATAAGATCACGTGTGTCGATAGCATGGTTCTTGGGTTTTAGAGAGGAGGAAGGAGGATTAACAAAAAGTTTCTTACCTGGGAACAATCGCGGGAATGCATAGGTTGAAAAGAATACATATCTACTCCACCCGACACAATCTGCTCTAGTTTCTGCAGTTCAGAACAATGAAGCTGTTAGCACTACTGAAAAATAAAATGTATGGAATCAGCTTCAAAAAGCTCAGCATTAAATTCAGAAATCCCTATCTAACTAGAAGGTCAATATTCGGAAAAGGAAAAGGTTTATATACAGTAATCGAATTGATGGATTAGCAAAGAAGAATTCTTGCACTTAAATAATTGGTAATGATGGTAAAAATACTATATAAAGAATCTACATTTGGAATGTCAAGATCTATAAGAACATCAATCAAAAGCTAAATAACCACACCTTATAAACTACTTAGAAAATATTAACATCAATATCCAAATATTAACAACAATCACTATTCCATGATTTCATTGGAAATGAAACGACAAAAGGAAAGAATACATCATTAAGTTTCTTGTTTTCCTTTTACCATGTTTATTTGCTCCAAATCAACACCCCGGCGCAGCATTCTCTCCCGACGCTTCACATCAATCATTTCTTTACGATGTTTCTTTTTGGTACCTGAAACTTAAGTGTATTAGAAGGATTTACAACATGAATTGAAGGCAGACCCCTGCCTTTAGTTTAGCAGACCAACCCAAATAACAGAGAAGAATAAATTCGAGCTCAAACATGTAAATGTGCACACAGACAGTGTCAGACGTGTGTTCATGCTGCTGCCCATATGTGCACAGCACACCCCCAAACCCAAAAACAAAGATAAGATTGGATTAACTCATCCCAATACTACTAAAGCCAAAATTTAGACGAAGCACTATTAATGACATGCACCCTGGGATTACATTATGAATTAAGCACTTAAAATAACAAGATTAGATTCCCACCAGAAAACAAATGCACAACAACAGATAATAAAACAGATTTTGGCAAAACTTACCAGGAACATTTCTGGAATATTTGCTCCTGTGATCCTCTATAGGCCAAGATCGAGGAAACCTAGCGACATGCTTCTTTTTCGCATAACCAGATCTTGGATCCTTTATGAGCATAAGGTCATCGACTATACGGTCATCTATAGTTGATGACCCATTATTTCTGGAAGCTAAAGAGTTTCTCTTCCTTGATTTGGGCTTCTTCATACCATATTCCCTGGATGCCTCCTGTAGAGCAATTCCACCAAACTTCTCTAAAGTCTCATTCAAGCATCTGCTAGAAGAACAATCGCCATCCGGCACATTCAAAGCTGTTTTCATCAACCATTTGGATTCCAAAACATTGTCGCATCCACCAATTCCTTCTAAGTAATCCTTTGCAATTTCTTCATCAATATCTGAATCACTATCAGATGAGTCTTCAGAACCATCACTTTCAGATGATCCCACCACTTCTCCAGGTTCAGATGCTTCTGTGCTTCCCTCATCTAGTGACTCCCCATAGTCATCCTCATTACTTTCCTCGTCAGATATATCTTGGGTGTACAATTTCATGCCTCCAATTGATAAAAACCCCGAATTTTTTTTTGGAGGTGACACCACATCCAAAACTTCTTCTCGCATCTGACTTACCTTACAATTAATACCCTCATCACCATCCATTTCCTTCTCATAAGAAGATAATTCTTGCTCTTCCATTTGCTTCAAGGACCCTCCAATTCCATTTGAGGTTTCTTCAGGTTCATCATGGAATCCCAACCCTTGATGAGTGTCATCACCCAAAACAAATTCTGAATTGTATTCATAAGTATAATCCACATTATGGGGCTCTGAGGATGGTGTGTTGTCTATGTAAGCAACAATTCGAGCCTCCTTTGAATCCACTAGAACAATGGGGTGCGACTCATCAATTTCATTAACTCCATTATTGGCCTCCTGTCAAACACCATATTGTTCCAGGTAAATATTTCAGAAGTAGAACTTCCAATGTCTCAATTAAATTGGAAAATATTTAGGAAAATTTTCCATGTACAACTGAGGAGAGCTCATAAAACATCCTAAAAGACAAAAACATTTGTTTAATTTCTCTAGGAATTAAGAACTATCTACAGCTGAGCCTCAGGAAAAAATTTCCAAGGAAATATTGCTGATAAAATTGCGGCTTGCAGGATATAACAAAAGACATGAACCCAAAATTCAAAATCGTTTTGATTCTAATACACACCCGCCTTAGGAAACCCGAATTACTTTAAATCAGTCGCCTATTCTACATGAAAAAAGCTTGTCCAACATAGCTCTTGGACTCAGACCAACTAAAAATAAATTTTCTAAAAATGATAAAATATAAAATTGATCCCCCCCCCCCCAAAACCAAAAAAAAAAAGAATAGAAAAATAAGAAGCTTTTATCCAATACGAAATACCTGACGGCCGAGCGCAGGGTATTCATATCCGATAGCATTTCCGTCCAATTTCCCTGTGTCAATCTTAGAACCAGAATCTTTAATTCGATAAAAGCTTCCAGATTTGGACCCAGACCCAGACCCAGACCGAGATTTGTTCTTTGGAGTAGCGTTTGTTCCTGCAAATTCAACACCAAAGAAAAATCCAAAACTTTTGGTTCTAAAACACAAATTGCAGGTAAACAAATCTAAACACATGTAATTACAGGCCCAACTCAACTTGCCCCACGTTTGGTCAGTCAGAAATTGCAAAAAAAAAAAGTCACATTTCCCATCATCACCCAGTCCAAGCCATTGAAACATATACCCAAATCGAGCATAAATTCTTCATTTCTGTCTCAACAATAAACAAAATTTTCGGTGTTTTTCACAAAATTTATTATTTTCCTCTGTTTTCCCAGCAACCAGACACCGATTTTCAGCCAATATATCACAGAAGGTAAAAGAAGGACAAATTTTATGATGATCGAGATAGAGAGGGGGAAGGACCTCGAGAAGTGCTAGCAGACGAGGGATTTCGTTGCCAATCAGATAAGAAACCGCCCTCAACGAACAGAGCCGCTTTGACAGAGCCTCTTTTTCTTCTGCTCTTGTTGTTGCTGCTACTATTGTTGCTGTGGTCTTCGGTGGTGTTGTTTCTTCTTCTACCTCCGGCCATGGCTACAGAGATATTGCACTGTGATTGGATTCAGGGCCCCCTTAGAACAGGGAAATCTCAAAGGGCCGATTGCCTATGACAAATACACGCGTGCGGTTAGATCTGGACCGTTGGATTGAAGTGGGGTCTACTTGATGAGCTTGGGGTATCGCTTTTGTTGGAAGAAGGGTTAGCCAAGCCCAAACCGTGTGGAATATCCGATGCGATCGATCTTTATGCTTCTTGTGGCCTCCCTCCTTCTTACGGCCCATGAAAATAACCTATTAATTATTGGGTAATTCTAAACATAAGCCTAGACTGAAATGAACAATATTTCAACCCAGGTTTATAAACAGTTTTTTGTGAGTCTCATATATTAATTCATCTGATTTAGCCCAGGCTGTTTGTTCCAGCCTGGACTGATGTGAATTATTACTCTTAATTATTATAACAAAAATGCTAGACCTATAATTTTTTTTTTTTTATATAACTTTTTTATTTCTTATTAATACTAAAGACTATAATCGAGTCGAGTCAACTAACCATTTGCATGTTCAAACTCGAGCCAAACTTTGCACATGTGTTCATATTCAGCTCATAAAACCCTTAGCCGAAGTCGAGCTCACAATTAGTCTTACCTTAGAAAATGTTTTTCCTAATGCCCTTATGGATAGGAAAAGGATCCTCATCATTCCCTTATGGAGAGAATCCAATTAGTTGAAAATAAGGGGTAAAAAGATAATACCTTTTATTTTTAACTAACCAGATACTCTCAATTTCAGAGAAAATAAAGAGGATTCGAATCCTTATGGATAGAGTTCTTCAATCTAATGTATAAAAATAACATGTGTTCTTTTAATATGTATATCTAAATAACGTATGCATCTTACATGCTATTAAAAAAAGAGATATATATCATTTTTATAAATTAGATTAAAAGAAATTTCTTTAATTCGGTTTAAAGAAAAACTTTGTCTTACCCTTATAGATTCATTTAATTAAGTGATTAAAATGACAGACCTGTTAATTTATCTTCATAATAGTTTAGGATTTTTATTTTGCTTCAAGATACCCACGAATCACAATTTGTTTTTATATTTATTCTAGAGATATTCCTTTTTTGTCGTGGGGACAATCTTTATTCAAAAAAGTAAACTAAAAAACATAAGCTGGATTTGGTCCACTCTTAACTACAGAACAAACTGGACTTAGGCCCATTGTATTTCATGTGGTGTCTCTTAGCTGGCGTTGGTGTGCAGTTTTATGGGCTGGGCCAACAGCTAACATGGCTTAAGGTTTTCAAGTCTCTAGATTCTACTCCATCCCTTCCTTTCAACTTTCAAGATACAAGTTCTATGTTTACATGAACAAACGAAATGGGTGGGATTCAAACCTTTCATTTAAAATGAAAGGTTTGGATCTTGCCACATAAACCTATAAAGAAAGAAATATTAAAATATTAATTAAATAATTTAAATTTATCACTTTTTTTTATTAATTTAAACTTTTAAAATAAAAAATGATTTAACCGTTTTGATCTATGTGCATAACGTAGTAAAAAAGGTATCGTGATCTTATAAATCACAAAATTCCTTTTTTTATTTATTTATTGAGTAATGTTCACTAAAAATGCTTGAGACATTGAGTAACGAAAGCAAAGCTGATTGAGTCAATGCAATATTCCCTCTTTTCAATAGTCAATTCGATTTAGGTCTAGTTGGTATGGAATCTGGTAGACACCCAAGAGCAAAGGTAAATAGAGCAAAGCAAAAACTTCTTCGAAGATATCCCTCTTGAAAAATGTATATGTTAGGTAGTCCTCTTTCCAATATGGTTTCTATATTAGCGTGTAAACAAGGGATGATATAGTACTAGAATATAGATAAATAGAAATACCATTTACTAATATGTTATGGTGTACCCAACAATAATATCGCAGGTAATGGACCCCAAACTCGAGGTTAACCTATAAAAGCCCACATCACTAGTAACACTCCGAGTAAGCCGGCTAATCTAGCTAGCTAGTTAGGCTTTAGACAATAATGTCTACAAATTAAAGATCATAATCAGGCCATATATACTCTAATGTCCTGATATTTTTGAGACACGAGAGGACAATTGCCTAACAGAGTAGAGTAGACTTAGACGTCCGCTCGTCCGCATGTCCTCACAAAAGTGAGGGCATGCGCAAGGATAAAAAAAAACAAAAAAAAAAATTTGCTAAAGAAATAGATGCTACACGTCCGTCAAAAGCATGACTCAACATAGTAAGGTCCAAAAAATCAAACTAATTAATTATGAACTCCTTATTGTATCTAAGATATTGTAGAGTTGGGTAGGCTACTAGCTAATAACCTATGGCTTTATTAGTGAGAGAGGTGGCTAAAGTTGTGGCTAGCTAGCTAGGTCTACTTGTTTTGATTTTTTTATTTACCAAATTTCATGAGCTGGCATATATATAGCACCATAATTTGACACTTGTAGGCTGCGGGTTAAAACAATTATGATGAAAATTAAGCTGAGATAGATTTTGCTCAATCAATGAGATTTAGAGGAATGTACGTGGAGAGAAAGACTACCAAATAAACAACCTAACTTTATTGGCGTGTGATCGAAAAAAAAAAATAAAAATTCTACTTGCATTTTTCCATCAAATTACAAATACTATATTAAATAAAACCTTTTAACAAAGGGTAATTCATACCTTAATCTCAAAAAGGGTAAGAAATTATAACTATTACTCTATAAAGTTGGTAAAATGAAATGGAGAAGATTTCTTTTAAATATAGATTTTGTTTTATTACATTTTATTAGAATTTACATAATATGTAAAATGTGAGCTTAACTCAATTCTAAAAGACGCATTGAAAAGTAAAAGACGTCATAACCTTATAAAGAACACATAGATTAGTTTTCTCAAACAATATAGGACTTTCAACATATCTCAAAATGTTCACCCTGCTTGAACATCTTGAAACCCGCACCTCTCTCTCATTCTCTAACTGCCCTAATCCTTTATAATTCAGTCATTAATCTTAATCTCTAATTTTTTCTATTTTGAATGCCCTCATTTCCCACTAAAAATTAAACAAAGTAAACGAAGTTAACTCCCATCCGATAGTTTCAAGAACATTATCACCATTTTATGCCAAAAATTTTTTTTTTTAAAAAAAAAAAAGACAGAAAATGTTTGCTTTAGGGGCAACCTATGAGTATCGTGTTGGTAACTCCCACACTTTTTTCTCTCCTAACTCTTAACTATCTTTTTTTCTCTCATATATACACACACATGCTAATAAATATATTTTACTCGGTCTACGACCAACGCACAGGCCACGGCTTCTCCGACGCTTATTAATACCGCATATTCCGCTAGCTTTGTTGGAAACAAACGTGTTGACCCCACCCCTCAAACTTTGTAACTACATATATATATTTATAATATATATATTATATATATATATAGATATTATAACTACTTCTATAAATGCCCACCTTAATTTGTTCCTTGGCTAAAATGCTTGTTGAGCATTGACAGAAGCTAGCTAGCTGGTGATCGGGACATGGCCAGTGGAGCCGCCGACGGGCTTTTCCGATGTGTCTACGAGGGCTGTATTTCAGGCTGTGACACGGGGATTGAGCGGAGGCCTTACCATCGTAACTGCGGCTGTGCACTCCACAACAAGTCTCGTAAAGCTAGCTCGCATGCATTGCCGGCGATGTGCAAAAAGAACGTTTCCTACCCAATAAGGCGGGCATGGAGTGAGGGCTCCTTGGCCTTGCAGGCGGGTGCAGCTGCAGCTTCTAACCATTCGTCGCCGTCTTCTTCGCCGGCTGTGGTGGGGGCTGCAGGGAGGCCGCCTCACTTGGGTTTGTGTGATGAGGAGGAAGAGTACGTTTCAATATTCAAGATTTGAACTTTTTTTTTTTAATTTCTTTGGTAATTAATTCTTCTCTTTCGAATAATTGGTTGGCCAAAAAATTAAGATTTGTGACCACTGATTATTTTTTTTTGTAATGCTATGTTGGTTTGTGTGGTTGTAAACGTTTTAGATCGATCGATCGATCCCAGTTTGTGTTTCTAGACCCACATCTTATGGATCGATCAAATGGGTTAATTTTGTGTTTGATGAAATGGTTTTGAATGAAATCCTTTCATCAGTAGTGTTGTTGTGTAAATAAGATGCAGCAAATGTATATATCCCTTAATTTCTGATTGTGTCAAGAGAATTTTAAGAATCTTTGTTGGCTTTATTTCTAATTGTGTCAAATTAAAATTAGCATATATAATTTTATATTTATGCCTCAACACGATTAAAATTCGACGCGCTAACATAAATTGTCATCATGAAATAAGAATGAGCTTTATTAACAGTTACGCCTAGATTTAGTTGATAAAGGACCCCATACATGTATAATCAGTTTTTGCGTAACGCATTTTCCAAATTAATGGCCAGCACATACTTGCTGGATCCGATCATGGGGTTGTGTGGTCGGCTCCCTTTGTTGAATGATGAACGGGAAAAAGAATAATCAAAATAAGGTGATTCGGTGAAGTAAAAAAGATACAAATTTAAAGAATAATCAAAAGACGTTTGATAAAAAGAACATTTTCTTTTTCCTTTTTATATTCTTATGGATAAGGAACTCCTCTATCATGGTGTTGCTGAAGCTGGCCACATGGGACGGTGAGAAGTCGATTATATTATCATGTATATACATTGAATCCAAACCCATGTCGGCCAAAAAACAAAAAAAAGAAAAGAAAAGAAAATGATCTGCAAGGTACTTGCTAGTACAAATAACTAGAAGTTAATGTGGTCCATTCCATACTTGCAAGCAAATTTGCTTGCCTCATAAATTTAGATGGTGGAGCTAACATGTATAATCATAAACAAAAATGTTAGAAATTATATTTTTATCTCATAATATTGATGTAATAATTATAACTAATCTTGAAAGAAGTTGTTCGGGAATGTGAAGGAAAAAGGGAGTTAGGTGTTTCATTAAAAATACTTATTGAACCTAAAGCTTATTTGAGGTGAAGAAGTCAAGGAATGAAGCAGTTTCTTCGGTGGATAATGTGGATTCCAAACTAAGAAAAGCAACTATACGCTTTTATAATTAAACCAGGATATTTCCCATGAGATAAACAATTGATGTAGTGGGAAATGATTATATAGAGATTATTAAAATTAAGTACGTAGCTAGTAGATCACTAAAATCATGAGAGGAAAGCAAAACTTGAGAAAAATTAGTTGGAATTTCTTCTTGCATTAAGCGATTACACAGTTAAACCAAGATCTTAATTTGCATGGGAAGGGTCACCGGTCACCCACCTACATTTAAGTTTGGTAAACCTCCAGTACTACGCAGAGTAAAGAGTTAGGCAATTCTTGAATTCTACGTTGAAGCATTACCACCACAAACACCTCTTCTCTACATTTCTCCCACACCGCTAACTACAAGTCATTAATGATTTGCTGCTCCATATATACAACCAGTTTTTCAAACTTTTGTTGGCAGTCCGTTTTGAGTAATAAATATTGAGATTAGAAACTTCTAGTGAAATACAACATTTTTATACTTTAAATCAGCTTTCTAATACCATCATATTTGTATTCATCTGATACCGAAATCAAAAGATATGACTGTTTTATTTTGATTGATCTGCTTGGTTTCATGATTATCGATATGCTAGATTGCATGAAGTCCCACATGTAATTTGGAATGCAACATAAAGCATCACCAATTAATTTTATTTACTATTCCACCATTTAACTACTTTGGCGGGTGGCCGAGCCACCGCATGGCCTCTCCTCACTTGGTTTAGTCATTTGGCCAAAGGGAGTGGCTCACCACCCCCTAACTTTTTTTTTAATTTTTTTATATTAAAGGTGATATGTGTCATAATATGATTGGTGATGATGTGTCATTTGTCAATTTCCTTCAAAATTTTAGATAAAAATTGAGTGAAAAGACCTATTTGCTGTTTTCGATTACTTTTCAGCAACTTTTTATACGACACGAAGCTAATTACAAATCAATACAATCACATGGATTGATTTTATGATTATCCCTAATACCAAAACCTGCATTAAAATTTCTCACCCTGTTTCCACACATTAAGCAGAATGAAATTGAATCTAAACAAAAACAAAAATGCATGGTTGCATAAAAAGAGTCACCTGAACACACGTACCAACAAAATGGGTATCCTTAACAAGATAGTTTTATAAACTAATATTTCGGAGCATTCTATGCTAGAAGCCTAAAACCCCACTACTACAATACATACAAAAGTCAAGCCAAACAATTTTCTCTCTCTGTGGAAAATTCAGAGAGCAATATTCGAGAACTGAAACTAATTCCCTTGAGGAAAACGTTTGTGTGAGTCGTGTAGCTTCCCACCTTTTCTCTCGAGTTCAACGGTACTTCATGCATGAGCACAAAAATTTTATCTCTAGAGTATCACCATCCCATGCATGCTATATCTATATAAACGCTCGCTTCACAAAGCACGCAAAAGTTTCAACACATCCAAACACACCCCTTCACTGTGAGAGAAACAGAGAGGATGGCCACTGGAGAAGCTGAGATGATGCTTCGGTGTGTCTTTGAAGGAAGCTTATCAATGCACGACATGGAGATCGAGCGGAGGCCATATCACCGCCACTGCAGCTGCGCACTGCATAAGTTGAAAGATGTTTTCTCCATTAATGCTTGTTCTTCTCATCCAAGGAATATTTCATTCCCCAAGAAACATTCGTGGACAGATTGTTCTTCCTTGTCCATAGCAGCTTCCAAATCCTCTTCTCAACCTTCTCTTCTCGGTGAGTACTTGTTATCAAACAGAAATAGAGAAGATGACAAATTTTTCCAGTGGCTTGACATGGCTCGATTGGTTAGGAACTGATAAGCTATTTTTTCTCTGTTTCGGTCCTCTGCCTTGAACCCTGTACATTCTGCCAAGTTTTATGTAATTAAACATTAATGTTTTCTAGTACTTTTTCCCTAATTAAAAAATTGGGGTTTATATCTATACATATATCAATATATATGTATGTATGCGTTTATATCAAAATATTTTCGTTTTTTTTTTAAAAAAATAATAAGAATAATTAGAAAAAGAGGTTGCATTTGGCAATAACTTCTCAATGAGGAGAAAAAGAACAAGGTATATGCAGGAACCTCCCTCTCTCTCTCACTCTCTTTCTGTAAAATCACCTCGGTTCTCTCTTCATATTCCTACAATTTTCAGTCAAATGGAAAGAGGGACAGGTCTCCACGTAGTTACAATATTTCTTGTTTCCTTCACAATGGGGACACGTGGCATATCTTTGTAGAGCTAATCATTTGTGATGTCAATGGTACATATTTGCCTCTTGGCATTAGGAGAGATTCTATCAATATTGCTTTCTGAATTGCTAGTCCACAAAGAAATGAAACCATTCTGAAGTACTGGCTTTGCACTAATTAAGTTTGAAACCAAATTAGCCTTCTTTTTTCTGAGCAAAGCATCAATAACCAGGCTGCTAAACGTATCCAGACAAAAAACTAAATGAAGTTAATATTAAAATAATTAAGTTTCTATACGACTTGTGGTCTAGCAAATGGTTCAATTAAAAATCTTATTTAGTAACAATGAGCTGCTCAAACAGAGAAAATGATGACATGGATAACGAATCCCGTTGCCCCCTTTTCCCTCTATAATATTTAAATTAGAAAACAAACTTCGATCATAGAATGGGACATATGATGTCAACAACGTTGGCGATTAGATCACCATCTATCCTAAAAGTTTAAGTAAATAGAAAATAGTAAATGCTTTGATACAATGTTAAGTCACCGGTTATTTAAAAAATTTATGTTAATAGGAAATAACAAATTTAATTATTTGACTAATATTTTAAGAGTAATTTTGTTTGCTTTTTGCTAGAACTGATTTGACAACATTAAAAGATGCACAACTTTGACAGAGAGAGCAAATTAAACACTTGGGTTAAGTGGTGACTAACATTGTATTAGATTATTATTTGAAGACTCGGACAAAAAAATCTCAGACAAAAACAAAAAAGAACCAATAACCATTTTATGATGTATGGTACAACGTAAGTGAAGTGCAGCATTGTTACTGCGTTCCTTGATGCAAACACTTATTGAGAAACCAATTTCTCTTTCAGCAATTACAAGGCTCGTTTGATAATACTTTTTAGAACATTTTTTTGCTTTGTAACCAAAAAAAAAAAAACTCAAAACACAATATTTAAAAACTACTTTCACATTTATATCACATCACAACTAAAAAATAACAAGCACTCTTTAAAAAGTTTTACCAAACGAACCCAATAATCTCTACTTAGACTTGAGGAACAATAGTCCAGTTTCTGGCAGAATTGTATAATATAGTATATACCACAAAACTGTCAAAACATATTAATTCAACATCTGAATTGAATCTTCTTTTCTTTTCTTTTTTTTTTTAATTTCATAAATTAATCTATAATGCATGAAAATGTATGAGATTATTAAATGAGACCCCAATACAAAATGGCAGCCTGTTTCGATTCTCATCTTCACACTTCTTAATCTTGCAGTTCTTTACAAGAATATTTTATTAGAAAGTGGAGAGGGCTTCTGCAAAGGTTACTACAAGAGGATGGTTTATATTTGATAATCATATCTCTTAGTAAATAAGAAGAAAGCAACATAAAGAAGACGTGCATGCCATGTGCTTTACTCTCTGAGACATCAATTAAGTCTTTGTTTATTCTAATTTCAATGCAACCATGTAGACGTATAAACTAGAATCAGATTCCCTCGAAACTCCCCTACTTTATTTTCTATTCCTTTTTGAGTCAAAGACAAAGCTCACATGAAACAATGCTCACTATTAGCAGATACGAGCATCATGATCAAGGGAAAACATTGTTAAGATACATTATTATATGTTTTAAGTCTTAAAAAGTGATTAGTGAGACAAAAAGGGTCATTAAGTGACATCACACTTGACCAGATCCTTTGCTTAGAAATAAGCACCACATATATGCAGTCATTGTTAACTTACAAGGTAGTTGGAAAGATTCTCCGGAGTATTCTATGCTAAAACCCCACTCTAAAATGAGTTCTAAAGCAAGCAAAACAGAACAATCCAAGCCGAATGAAGCCATTTGAGAGCCAAGCCTGAACAGGACAAGCCAAAATGAATCCAACCTACTCTCCTCTCTTCTTAAGACTCTCTCTCTCTCTGAGCTTAATAAGGCACCAGAGTGAGAATCTGAAACTTCCTAGGGAAAATCGATTTCCTTTGTTGGGTAACTGCTCTCTCTTGATTACACCCACATTTCCACTCAGTAAACTCGCCCCTGCTCTATATAAATGCTTCAGAATCCATTCAATGGTTTCAAAACATTCAACTTCACACATTCGCAACCTATCTCATAAAAGGGTAAGAGGGAGGAGAGAATGGCCACTGGAGCAGTAGAGATGATGCTTCGGTGTGTCTTTGATGGATGCCTATCAATGCAGGACATGGAGATCGAGCGGAGGCCATACCATAAAAACTGCAGCTGTCAACTGCATAAGTCGAAAGGTGTTTCCTCCAATGCTTGTCCTCATCAAAGGAATGTTTCATTTCCCATGAAACATTCAAGGACAAGTTGTTCCTTGTCCATAGCAGCTTCCAACTCCTCCTCTCAATCTTCTTTTCTAGGTGACTTGTCAAACAGAAACAGAGAAGATGACAATGGGTCTTTGTCACAGACATGACAAATTTTTTCTGAGGCTTTGATACGGCAAGAAGATTATAATTAAGGTTAGGAACTGAGAAGCTATTGTACATCTTTTTTTTCTCTATGTCTAGTCCTCCGGTCCTCCTCAAGGTAAAGTGCCGAGGAATGAGTGCACCGGTTTCTTCTAGCTTCAACGCTGTACATTCTGCCAACTTTTATGTAAAGGTTCTCTTTTACCGTTTTTTCCTTGAAAATATGCCACTTCCTGATTTTATAGCTCATTTTGTATGCAATGACAGAGCAATTAACATAGTATAGAACTTGCATGCATTTGTGTGAAACCTTATGGTAACTTATTTCTCTCAAAAAAAAAAAAAAAAAACTCATAGGTTGTCTAGCAAAACTCACCAGATTTCATCTCCCTGTAATGCATTTTTCAAAGTGCTGTTTGCTGCACTATATGCAGTACATAGACCTTTTATCCCCAGTTTCCCTTCTTGTTTGTTGTTTTACTTAATTTTCTCCCTTTTTAGTGACAATGCGGAGTAGCTTGGTTAGTAAACTGTTCAAGACCTCAAATTTTTACTTAGTTGAGTTCTGAAATTCAAGGCTGCATGGGGTTTTGGTTTTCCAGGGTGGGGAGTTGGGTGTGGCATTACCTATCCTTGGTATGAGTGTAGCTCTAAAAGTTTCTTAAGCTTTTCCCTAATCCACTTTTCACATTTTTGGTTTCCTAACATCCCTTGTACTCCTTAGATTGGCTACAAGGTAGTTGAGGTCAAATTTGTCATTCACAAATCTTGTGTAGGACAACGTTAAAGCCAAAGAAACTCTAGGCAGTATAATGTACACATGAACATTATAAAAATTGGTTTATATCCATTGATATATACGTGTATGTATATATTAAAATATCACAAGAAAGATAGAGAAAAGCGACAGAAAAGGTATAATTGAAAAAAACAGTTGCCCTTTTTCAATAACATCTCAATGAGAAGAACAAGAACAAGGTATATGCAGGTACCTCTCTCTAATCACCTGGGTTCTCTTTCATATTCTTACGTTTTGTAAGTCAAATGGAAAGAGGTATTGGTTTCCACGTTGTTATATTTCTTCTTTCCTTCTTAATGGAGCCACGTGGCATTTCTTCACATGGCCATTGCCATGAAATCATTGGTGATGTCACTGGTATTGGCCTCTACACCATGTTGGCATCAGGATCAGGACAGAATATATTTATGACCCCTTCATCTAAATATAAAGGAGAACAGGACAAAAAAAAAGAAAAAAAAAAAAAGCAGATCAGCTCATTTTTTATCTATAAAATGAGCAAGATGCACTTGAGCACCCAACTTGATGACCCAAGAAAAAAACATAAACACACATGGACACATGCACAAACAAAGAAAGAAACAAAAAATTTTAAGTGACCAAATGAAACCATTCTCAAGTACTCGCTTTGTGCTATGTTGGAATCTGTAGCTAATTAACCAAGCTGCTAATGTGACACCCAAAAAGTTAGTCCACATTTTCATTACCAACGAGGGAATGTCTATTCATTAGCTATTCATCAACTTAAAGAATAGGCATTCCCTTATAGATAATAAAAATGGTTATTTTAAGGCTATTTAATTCTACCACCTTCCATTTTCAATCAAAGCTATTTATTTTCTTAATAGAATAGCTATTCCGAATACCAAACGTAACATAAGTGACCATGTGGTACTCATAACAGAGAAACGGGTGACATAGATAATGCATCCCATTTTTACCGCTTGACTGAAGGTTATAGCTCCCAACAGCATTGGTAGCCAAAAAATGTATATTTCATTTTCTTTGCCTTCTGCTAGAAAGTTATTTGACAACATTAAAAGATGCAGACTACGACAGCAAACAATGGAATTGATAATTGCCCTAAAACGACAGTTATAACAATTCCATGCAAAAAAAAAAAGAGAAAAAAACGGAAAGACATTTAATCACAGCTTTATATGACATGTGATCCGAGATGACTGGAATCTGAAGTGTAGGATGAGGTCAATTAAGTATTAAAAGAAAGCATGTTCTAAATGAAAATACCAGCTGAGTCGGCCAAGTTCTCTTTAGTAACACTATGAGAGATACATAATTTTCTACCTAGACTTGAGGTGCTACAGAATGCAGTTTTTGGCACCATTCTGTAATATTATATATCAAACCTATTGACTCAACCTTCAGAATTTATTTATTTATTCACAAATTAATCTGTAATACCTGGAAATGCTATTTGACTACCAAAATGAGACACATCCAGCTGGTTGAGGCTGCCAAACTAGTGAAACCCCCATAGAATATACCAGTCTGTTTCGACTCTCATCTTCACATTTTCTCAACCTTGCAACTTTTTAATAAGTAACAAAACAAATTTATCAGAAGGAGGAGAGGGTGTATGACAAAGTTTCTCCTAAAATTACAAGAGCAATAGTTTATATATATATATATATATTATTTTTTGATACGGGGAACCCTATAAGGTAAGACTACTTTGTGTACTCATCCTTGTCAAATAAACTCGAGACCCATGTCTCGCACCTTTCTCAACAAAGATTGGTTGAGTCGTAGGCTTCGCCCAGAAGGCTGGCCCCAAGAGGTAGCTTGCACTCAGTGAGTTTCAAACCTAAGACCATAAAGAGCACTTAAAGTCCCAAGCTTTCACCAACTGAGCCAACCCCTTGGGTTTGATAGTTTATATTTGACCATTATAAATCCCAATAAATAAGAAGAAAGCAACAAAAAGAAGCAATAAATATGCCACATGCCTTCTTTTGACATGTAGACACAAATAGAACTAGCTTCCCAAGAAACTTTCCTTACTATATTTTCCATTTCTTCTTGAGTCAAAGTTAGATTTTACTTGAAACAGTCCACACCCTTAGAGATATGCGTATTATGTATGCTCAATTACTCACCTAGTTTTTTTTTTTTATAAGTAATTAGTTTCATTGAAAAGCGCATTGGGGTGACCCTAACACACATGATGTATACAAAGATAGTCCCCACTAAAGGCTAAAAGAAGAATAAAATTCAGAAAAGTTAAAAAAACAAGAAATATTATATGCCCCTGTCCAATAAAAGAGCGATTTGACCAAAATCTTCTTAAGTTCTTCCTCCGACTTCTCACGATCTTCAAAACATCTTACAGTCCGCTCTCTCCATATGGTCTATATTTAGCACAATGAGACTATCCTCCACATAGCTAGGATTAAACGACTATCCACGTGACCTCGCCAACAATCTAACAACTCTATCACCCTTTGAGGCATAAGCCATTTCTCACCTAGATTTGAAACCTCATAACACAAAGGGATTACACATAAAGTCCCTGCACTACCAACATGTGCTCAGCACAAATAAGAACAAACAGCAACAATGATGACAAAATAAAATGACCACCAACATCATGATCAAGTGAAAACATAGTTGAGAGACAGAATTATATGTGTCTTAAAATTTATTAGTGGGACAAAAGGATCACTAAGTGACATCACACTTGACGCAGATCCTTTGCTGCATTGAAATAAGCACCTGCATCGATCACATATAACAATAAAATTGCAGTGCTTCTAACTTTCAAGGTAGGTGGAACGAGAGTCCGGAGTAATCTATGCTAAAACCCCACATAAAAAATGAGTTCCAAAGCAAGCAAAATAGAATACACCAGGCCAAATGAAGCCATTTACTAGCTAAGCCAGAACAGGACAAGCCTAGTGAAGCCAAACTACTCCCCTCTTCTTAAGTCTCTCTCTCTTCCTCTCTCTCTCTCTCTCTCTCAGAGCTTAACTTAGGCCCCAGAATCAGAATCTGAAACTCCTAGGGGAAAACATTTGTCTTTGTTGCATAACTGCTTTGGCAAGAACCCTTCAGAATAGACTTCCCTCGACTTCCACGGGGGTGAACTACACAACCCATTTTCTCTCTTGATTACACCCACATTCCCATTCAGGAACCTCGCCCCTTCTCTATATAAAAGCTTCAGAATGCATGAAATGGTTCAAAACATTCGAATTCACACATTCAAAACCTCTCCCTCCCCCCACCCCTGGGTCCCCTTCCCAACAAAGGCACATATTAATATTCACACACTCAAAAGGGACTCAGAAAAGGGTAAGAGAGAGAGGAGAGAATGGCCACAGGAGCAGCAGACATGATGCTTCGACATGTCTTTGATGGGTGCTTATCCATGCAGGACATGGAGATAGAGCGGAGGCCATACCACCGCAACTGCAGCTGTGCACTGCACAAGTTAAAGGGTGTTTGCTCCAATAGTTGTTCTCAACAAAGCAAAATTTCGTTTCCCATGAAACAGTCATGGACATGTAATTCTTTGTCCACAACAGCATCCAAAGCCTCTTCTCAATCTTCTCTCCTCGACAAATCGTTAGTCAGAAAACAACAGAGTTATTCAGAGGCTTGACACAGCAAAGTTAGAGTAAAAAGGTTAGGAACTGAGATTTTTTTTGTTCTCTTTTTGTAGTCTTCCTATACATCCTCCTCCAGAAATTGCAGAGTGAGCGCACCGATTTCTTCTACTGTAAACGCTGCACATTTTTCTGCGTTTTATGTACACAGTCTGTCCAGTTAGTTTTATTTACCAGAACAAAAAATCTGTTTACTTTCATTTTGTCTGTCAGAATGCTGCTAGTGAACATACCAGATGCTAATTTGAAGTTCACATTGCCCTGTAAGATTGCAAATTCATTTTGTTTGCAGTGATAGCTCAATTTAATTCTAGGATGCACGACATAGGGACATAGTCATAAATACGATTAAAATATGTGGTTTTTGTTCGCAGAATCCAATTTTTAGTTGTTATATAACTATTGAAATTCCTATAGCTTGGCTAGCTCGCAAATCATATCATAGTTTATGGCTTAAGCTTGGAATTGTATAGGTTACATATCGGGCCATTGTGAGGTAAAAATCTCCTTCCTATTACCAGCACCAATATGAGCTAGGCTAGAACAGGGGCACCCTTTCTTTTTATGGTAAATGATTTCTTTTTGGCATTTTTTTCTAATACCCTTTGCATCAGCCAATTGCCTACAATGGCTGAAATCAAATTCAAAATGTGGTGATATTATACCTAGGCAAGACTATAGAAGTTCTAGATCATGCGTGTGAACATATATATAGGCATTATAAGAAATATGATTTAGTTTGACATATACAGTGAGAATAAGGGAAAATTATTTACTAAGAACTGGTAATAGGAAAGAGATTTTCATATCTTTCAATTTATGAACAACAATTGTTATTTACCTTTAAATCAAGAAGAGAAGAGGAACAAGAAAGGCAGTAATGGTGAAGCAAATTAAGGCAACAGGTCAATCTCTCTCTCTCTCTCTCTCTCTCCATTATATGGGCAAAATGTGGGAATTCCCTTTCAAAATTTTCTTTTATTTCTTTATCTCAAATAAGAGACAGAAAATAGAGCCCCAATGTCAGGATATTTGTCTATATTTACACTCGTTAACCAATGGCAACCTTTAGTACAACAGGTATGTAACCGGCATTGCCCCTTGTAACATCTAGACATGTTTTAATTAGAAATCAAATTGCTTAAAGAATTTGGAAGAGGAAGAATGTGACCCATTTATCTTGGTATAGGGAGTTAAAATGAGAAAGATCATCAACTCAAACTGTGTCCTATGATAGGCAGAAACTGGGAGAAAGCTGCATACTTCCAGTGTCCTAGTATATATTTTTGGAAAATTAAAAATCTATCAGCATGCTGAACTAAAAGGAGACTACTCTGCATTGTTCACTAAATAACCTGTTATGGACCATGTTTCTAAGATCATTTACTTAGATTGGAAAAAGTTCACTCTGAAATCACCTGGGTAGCATAGAAAATCTTGTGACTCTCCTCAGTGGGTCTGAATCATTACCTGCATGATGTACTCAGGATATTTATCCAATTCAAACTCCCGTTTCTAATTTAACAAGATGAATTGTAAAGTAGTCAGCACATCCCAATTCACTTACTCTCCAAGCATGAATAATCCAATGATTAAATTTGCTTGCATGGTAATACAGATCCCAAAGAGACAGATGAGCTGAGCATTTATTGGTCCCCCCCCCTCCTTTTTTTTTCTGATTGATGTTTAAACAACTTGCTCCCTTTGGCACTGGCTTCCAGGAAACTAATTTGTCACCTTAATCGGCTTTCTCTTGGTCAGAAGTGTTTAAAAAATTGTTAATAGCATAGGACAGAAAACGGGGAGAAAAAAAAGTGTCACAGCAATAAGGTTGATACTTCCAACAAAACAACAGTTATAACAGTCTCTTCTGACTTTCCTCTTCATTTCTTACCTATTCTATTACTAAAAGACAAGTGTCAAAGGAGCTATTAAAAATAAAAATAAAAAATATTAATAAATCATTTCAATAACATTCAACAACTGCAATCCTGTTGGAATTTCTTAGGCCTTGGAGAAGAGTGAATAACCCCAGCGCTAGGTCACCTGCACGACAATTGATAGCATGGATTGAGTAAATGATGTTTGCAAAATATTTTGTTGTTTAAAATTTAAGGGATCCAACAATTATACCCACACTTGAAGTACAAAACCAGATCTAGTTTTTTCAATTTCCTTGTTTTCCTGGCAATGGCAATGCCACATATAAACTATACAGTGATAGAGCAAGTGGATTTAGTCTAAAGGATCAGCAGTGGACAGTGTACCTTAGAAATAAGAAACCTGGATCCCGACAAGTTGTTTTATGTGAAATTCTGATTTACTTGTGAGAGTAAAGACAAGAGAGAATCCCATTTACACAACCTTTGCCCATCCACTTGATATTTGAATATTAAAATTGTACTTTTTTTCTTGGACAAACGTGACATGTGAACTTTAATGGTGCAAACAAATATGACAATTGAACAAATGCTAGATACTAAACGTTGCATCAAACCCATCTGAAGATCCACTTGAAGTGTCTTTGTTAATAGCAGCAGGAGGCACCAAGTGATTCAAGAATATCACTAAAACCTTCGTTTGACTTGATGCATAAGCCACTGGCAAAATAATATATTTAAACAGCTCCATTCTCCTAATATTCTGATAAATGCTTCATATAGAAAGGTAAGATCCTTCTCAAGGGACCAATTTTGCACATGACATGTGAAGAAATTTAATAATCTAAATGTCAACATGGAAGAGACACAAAATGCCATCCAGGACTCGCGCAAGAAGAGAGAAAAAGAGAAGGAGAGAGTTGATCATTGTTCTGCACGCTTAGAAGTGTTAGCATTACTGGAATCAGAACACCAGTGGAAATTATCTATAATGCATATGTTATTAATGGAAAAGCAAATTAAATTGGAATTTCTTGAGCAGGGGTATATGCACATATCTCATGCAGCTTGATATTAATATGACCAAAAAATAATCAGAATAGCCATACAGAAGTTTCACTGTTGTCATGCAAGACCACATGAAGTCTCACTGAACATAGGAATGATTTCTCCTATCACATAACTTAGCATTCATGTGGCAAAATCAAGATGAAGTTTATGCTGAAAATATTAAAATTCAGATAACTGTATATAGGAACCAAATTCTATCTGGAATCTTCTATTCGCAATCTCTGGATTTCTTTTCTATACGGGAGGATGGAGCATAGATGGAAAGTCTCAAGCCTTTTTCCCATGCAAACAAGAAAATATACTGTTGACTATCAACTCTGAATGAGTGGACAACACATAAAAGACAGGCTTGTATGTGCTTCTAGTTACAAGGTTGGCTTAATCTCCGGCAATCTATACAAGAGCATGAGTCCACTAAGTAGCTTATTCCAAACTAAATATATAAAAAAATCAGACGAGTGACAGGGCAATGTCACTCACATTAGGTAAGCAAAATATGTTTCTTTAAAGGGACCTAAGTAAAAACATTACTTAAAACAATAGGATCAGAACAAAACCAGAAGAAAGCACCACTCACTTCAATTCCAAAGTTGCTCTCTCTCTCTCTCTCCAGCCACAATTGTTTTCTTGCTTTTAGCCTAACATTATTCTATCTTTTAGTTCCCTAGTGGGTAGTGCTCAAGTTATCACTAACTGTAGAAACAAGGTCTGTTCTCGTAGTCATCATCTTGACATGAGGAACATGTCAAAACTAGGAGAAAACGAAATCAAACACGATGACTGAAAGAAAATAAACAAGGGCTTGAATCCCTTGAAATAAACTAACCAAAACATGTTTCTCTAGGTAAACTAAGTTAAAACCCCACTTCATACAACCAATTCAAGGCCAAATCAGGACAAAACACTACTGTACAATAGCTTAGAAGTTTCTTCTAATTTCAGTACAACCATGTAGACATATTATAATCAGATTCACAAGAAACTTCCCTAAATTCTTTATATTCCTTTTTGAGAAAGACACAGGTCACATGAAAAAATTTATGCCATTGACAGATGCAAATGTACGTTCAATTACTCACCTAGATTTGCGACCCCCTGATACAAAGGGAATACACATAAAATCCTAGACCAGAACCAAGACCTGCACCACCCATATCATGATCAGATTTATATATTACGTCTTAAGTTAAGATACAGAATTATATATATGTTCTATAAGTGATTAGTGGTAAAAAAAAGCCTAATTCAGTGACACAAATCCTTTGCTGCATAGAAATAAGCACCCACATTGATCACACAACAATAAATTGCAGTCCTTCAAAAATAGGTAGTTGGAAAGATACTTTGGAGTAATCTAAGCTAAAACCCCAGATCTCTATGCTAAAACCCCACATCTAAAATAAGTTCCAAAGCAAGCAAAGCAGAACAATCCAAGCCAAATGAAGCCATTTGATAGCCAAGCCTGAAAAGGACCAGCCAAGTGAAGCCAACTTACCTAGTCTCGTCTCTTCTTAAGACCCTATCTCTCTCTCTATGCTTAATAAGGCGCCAGAATCAGAATCTGAAACTTCCTAGGGGAAATATTTGTCTTTGTTGCATACCCTCCAGGCCAAATATCTCTAGACTTCCACGGGGTGAACTACAACAACTCTTTCTCCCTTGATTACACCCACATTCCCGCAATGTATCCTTGCCCCAGCTCTATATAAATGCTTCATAACACATTCAATGGTTTCAAAACATTCAAATTCACACATTCACAGCCTTTCTCTCTCTCTCTCTCTTCCTCCCTGGTTCTCTTCTCAACAAACACACATAGTCACTATTCACACACTCACAGGGAACTCAGAAAAGGGTAAGAGGGAGGAGACAATGGCCACTAGAGCAGCAGAGGTGGTACTTCGATTCATCTTTGATGGATGCTTATCAATGCAGGACATGGAGATCGAGCGGAGACCATATCATTGCAACTGCAGCTGTGTGCTACACAACTTAAAGGGTGTTTGCTCCAATGCTTGTTCTCATCAAAGAAAAATTTCATTTCCCAAGAAACAGTCAAGGACATGTTATTCTTTATCTACAGCACCTTCCAAATTCTCTTCTCAATGTTCCCTTGTGGACGAATCATTAGTTAGGATTAAAGATGATGCATACGGGGCCTTGTCTTATAGACAACACAGTTTTTTAGAGGCTTCACACAGCTAAGTTAAAGGAAAAAGGTTAGAAACTGAGGAGCTATTTTATTTTTTTGTTTCTCCATTTCTAGTCTTCCTGTCCTCCTCCACAAATTGCAGAGTGAGTGCACAGATTTCTTCTACTGTAAGCTCTGTACATTTTTTGAGTTTTTTGTAAACTGTCTGTCCAGTAGTTTTTACTTACTAAAAACCAATGTCTGTCCAGTTATTTTTCTGAATTCTTTTGCCTGTTATATATCTATTGAAATGTCTATATCTCTGCACATAATACCAGTATCAAATTTTATGGCTTAAGCTTGGAATTGTAAAGATAATATCTAAACTATGCTACTGTGAGGTACAAAACTTTGGCTGTAAGGTCCCTGATTCAGTGCAATGAGGAATCTAGTAATGTCAGCATTGGGAGCTAAATTCATTCTTTGGACCCTGTATCTAATGATCTAGGAAAACGTTAGCTACATTTACATTACTCTAAGGGCTAATTAAAGTTACAATTGAAGCTTCTTAGAGCCACTTATGTAACCCAGACTCACCTAATAAGGAAGCAATATAAGACTTAATACTCATAAAACACCTTTATAACTACGTGCACTACATTCGCATAAGAGAGAACATTGACTTTTAATTCAGATTTGGTTCAGGTAGCTAGGGCCTAGGCAAGGGTAACAAACTAGTTTGAGTTGGTTACAAGCTAGTTGGAGTTGTGTTTGCTACAGCTAATGGGCTAGCCTAGGACAGGGGCACCCTTTCTTTCTATGGTAAACAGTTATTTCTTTGCATTCTTTCTAATGCCCTTTGCATCAGCTAGTTGCCTACAAATGATTGAAAAATCAAATTTAATATGTACTAAAGTTAGATTTGGGACAAAGGCAAGACTGAAGAGGTTCTACATAACGTGAGTGTACATATATATGGCATTAAAAAAAAGGATATAAATAGTGAGAATAAGGGAAAATGAATTGCCTAGAAGTATTTTTTTTTTTTTTATAAATAATTCATATCATATAAAAGCGCAGATGGGCCCAACTCTAATACACAAGATGTATACAAAGAAAAGTCCTATTAAAGACGAAAAGAAGAACAAAACTCCACAAATTATGAAAAGTTAGACAAAGAAGAAATATTAAAAGCCCCAGTAATTAATGAAAGGTAATTTTCATATGTTTCAATTTATGAACAACAATTTTCATCTATCTTTAAACTAAGAAGAAGAAACAATAGCAACAATGGTGCAGCACATTAAGCCAACAGGTCTGAGCTCCTCTTTTTTTCTTGTTCCTTTAAATGGGAAAAGGTGCTGGAATTGCCCGTCTTAAAATATCCTTTTCTTTCTTTTATCTCAATGAAGAGACAAACACAACCCCACAATGACAGAATTTCTGCCTATATTTACCCACTTCAACCAATACTGCAAGGATAATCAGCATTACCTCTCGTAACATGTAGACATGTTGCAATTATAAATCAAATTGCTTAAGAATAGGAAGAAGAAGAATGTGGCCCATTTTCTTGGTACAGACAGACCTAACCTTATTGAGATGTGAAATTTAATAATTTAAATGAAGTCAACATGGAAGAGAGACACAAAATGCCATCCACGACTCCCCCCTAAGAGAGAGACACAGACAGAGAGTGGAAAATAAAACTTCATATTTGTATTTATGTAGAACTCATTAGTTGCTGCAGGAATTGTACCTATAAAACAGAACTACCAACCTAGTCATTGTTTCTGCAGGTGTAGGAGGGTTTATATTACCAGACCCATAGCACCAGCAGAAAGCATCTATAACGCATTTCTAGTAATGGAAAAGCAATAAAAGTAGAATTTCATGAGCAGAGGTATATGCACATACCACATACAGATCGAATGATATGGCCCAAAAATAATCAGAATTGCAATGCAGAAGTTTTACTGTTTACCGCGAGTTGAACATTTAGCTTGTGCTGAACAATGGTAAAATTGTGATAGCTGTATATAGAAACCAAATTCTATCTTCAATCTTATATCGACAATCTCTATATTTCTTTTCTTTATGGGAGCATGGGGTTTAGATGGAAAATCTCAAGCCTTTTTTCCCACACAAGAAGAAAATATACAGCCTTCACTATCAACTCTGAATTAGTGGACAGCAGATAGAGGACAGATTTGCATGTGCTTCTAGTTGCAAGGTCGGCTTTACTTATCAAAAAAAAAAAAAAAACGAGGTTGGCTATAATCTTTAGCGGTATATACCAGAGCATCAGTCAATTAATTAGATGATTCCAAAACAAAAACTAAATAAATTTGGATGAGTGATGGAACAATGTCTGTGACAACGAGTTACATCTTAATTAAGAGTTCCCACATAGGTTGTAGTGCCAAAATCAGCACTCTTTCTTTTCTTTTCTTTTTTAATTTCCTATAGATGAGTAGGAACAAAAACAAACAAATAACCTAGATATAAAACACAGAAAATTTCATGTTAAATTATTACTTGTCTCAAAAGTTTAAACTTATAGGAAAAAGTAAATTTAATTATTTAATAACAATTTAACAATATTTTTTACGTGTGCGCTCAAACTCCATTTTAATAAGTAAAGTTCAATATGTAAAATATTTAATTGAAATGAGGTAAATAACGGAGTCAATGTTCGAATTAAAGACTTTTGGCTCCGATACCATGTTAAATCACAATTTGTCCCAAAAGCTTAAGCCTGTATAAAGATATAAGTTTAATCATTCCATCAACACTTTAATATTTCATAATCCAAAAATGCAAAAAACTAAAAAAAAAAAATTAATTTTAACAGCAATCCAACCACTTCTTTGGAGGGGACCTCCAAAGCAGAGAATGCCAAATCAGCACTCACTTCAAATAAAACAAAGGGGAAAAAGTGTGTGGAAGATTAACAAGTTAACAAAGAAACATTGCTATGAAGGAAACAAAGCTAAAATAAAGAAAGACAAAAGTTCAATCAAATCAGTCAACCAACAGATTTTTCTCTGATGGGAACCAAGTAATAAAATCACTTAAAGCAATAGGATCAAAACAAAACCAAAACAAAGCACCACTCACTTCATTTCCAAAGTAGTAGGACGCGGCAGGTTCCAGATAGTTGTTTTCACACTTTTTGCCTGTCATTATTATTCTATCTTTTAGTTCCCTTGTGCTCGAGTTATCACTAACTGTAGAAACAAGGATATCTGTTTTTGTAGAGATCATCCTGACACGAGGAACTGCTCAAAACTAAGAATACAAAACCAAACATGTTGACAAAAGCAAAAACTAGCTATGAGGCAACCAAGGCATGAATCCAATGAAACAAATTAACCTAAAGATGTTTGTCTTAGTTGAAACCCTACTTAGTAAAATGAAATCCAAAGCCAAATCAAGACAAAACACGACCGCACTTTAATTATTAAAAAAGAAACGGTAGCACAAGAAAGCCATGTGAACATTCAAGCCATATAAAGTAGTAATATTCCCTCACTTGACCTGCAGTTTATTCCAAGTCATCCCTAGTTTGTAAGTTCTCACTTTTTTGAAAACATGGATAATCTTTGTCCCCATTTCAGTTGGAGGGTAGAGATCAAGTTAAATGTGGAATAATCCAAGACTGCACTTTTATACATACATAAATATTTATATATAAAAATATATACACACACATACATATATAAAATCTGAAGAAAATGAACATTACCCCAGTAAATAGGATTCATTATGTAGGAACAAAGCGAAATAAAGAAAACATTAAAAAAAAAAAAAAAAACAGTAAGACTTACCTGGTTCGGCTCGAAAACCTAAGACTACAGGTGAAGAAGCAGAACAAAAAATCCACTGTCAAAGATAAAGGTTAGACAATTTGCACACTCTCATGAGCAGTCACTCAAACCCTTTTAGAAATAATGAGAAATATCTAAACAAACTCTAAGAATACAATACTGGATCAGATCGAACCATTCAAAAAACTATCGGCCCCACCCTCCATTCTATAGACTTAATGCTCAAAAAAGGGCACACATTTCTCTCTCACCATAAACACCCATGAGAGTCTGAGACACATAGGAACTGTCTTCCAAGCCATACTACTTTCTATGCTTACTGAAACAAGAAGCTAATAAACCTGCCACTGTATTAGGCATAACCCACACAACCCCACAGAGAGGAAATACAGGCAACATTTCATTAACAATGAGGCTATAGTTACCCAAATTGACAACACAGGCGACCATTTCATTAAGATACAATGAAAAGCTTGTAAAACTATGAGGCTATAGTTACCCAAATTAAAAATAAGTGATGCAATTAGGATTTAGAATTTGGAGGAAAATAAGAGCGACGACAAAGGTGTACCTGAGTGTATTCCATTGATCCTCCGATACTTTCATATGATTTGATGGTCAGCAGGTTTTTAGATGAGCAACATTCTATTGACTAATCAAATATGATATGAACTTCGTATAGAACTCATCTTAAGAACAGGTTTGCAAGAAGAGATGGAACTCAACAACATATACTTACATGGTTAAGGTCATACTTAAGCACGTAAAACAGTTAGTATCTAACGTACTCCAACTTTCATGGCGTCCTACCCTATCGACACTTACTTGATGATAACCTTCTTTCTTTATGCGGGCTCTACTCACCTATCACTATTTAATGACTTAACATTATACCCATTTCTACTAAGACATTTTAATTTAACCTATAAATTGCCCTTTTTGTAATTCGACCACAAAGTCGCAATCCATCTAATCTTACAATCGACGAGCTATATTTGATCTTATACTTGATATAGTAGTTAACACTTATATTAAATGATACAATCGTCAAGTAAAACTCATTTTTAAAATCTAACTTATAATGGAAAAGTACTTAATAACTTATATACATATAATTAAAATTAGTCTTAAATTATTTGAGACACTCATTATCCTAACAAAATAAACTTCCTTTTTCTTTTCCCCCAAACAGCCCCTTCCTAGGCTCCTATCCAAATCCTAAAAGAGCAGACCCCACTTGTCTGTATAGCAACCAACTGACCAAGAAAGACCCAATCCAGAACATGTTCACTCCATCATGGCCCGCTCTTTAACAGCCCATTATCCGCAACCCCTCCTCTCCCCCCACCACAACCACCACCCTCCGCTCCACCTCAACCCCAAAACCCCACTCACCCGCCGCTCCCTCCTCCTCCTCTCCTCCTCGTCCCTCTCCCTCGCCGCCACTCCACCACCGCCCTCTCCAGCTGCCTCTCCACCACTTGACACCACAATCACTGACCGTGTCTTCATGGACTTCAGCCTCTGCTCCACCGCGACCACCACCTTCCCTTACAACTCCACCACCGACCCCTCCACCACCCCACTCTGCTCCGACTCCGTCCCCTTAGGCCGCCTTATTCTCGGCCTCTACGGCCACCTCGTCCCCCTCACCGTCTCCAACTTCAAGTCCATATGCTCACCCTCCTCCCCCTCCTCCTACAAGAATACCCTCATCCACAAAATCTTCCCCGGCCAGTTCTTCCTCGCCGGCCGCCAAGGCCGCCGCGAGAAAGCCGAGGTTCGACCTCCACTTGAATTGCCACGCAACACAGAGACCGTCGACTCCAGGGCCTTCATGCTCACGCATTCGCGTGCAGGCGTTGTTTCGCTGTGTTTATCCGAAAATGACGATGACGATGACATCAAGCTCGACCCCAATTACCGGAACCTCGAGTTCTTGATCACCACGGGACCAGGGCCATGCCCTCAACTTGATAGTAAGAACATTGTTTTCGGGACAGTGCTTGAAGGTGAGAGTTTGTACGTTTTTTAAGTACTTTTGCGGTCTTGTAGCTCTCATATTCTGACATTGATATGATATGTGTATTTCCTTCGTGGGTTCATGTCCACTTGTCCCAAAATTCTAACTTTAAATGGGAGATAGAGTGTCAATGTTCAAACTCAGAAATTAGCTCTTTTGGTTTGACCAACATGTTCATTGTTTGCTGCTTGATCAAGTTTGGTGGTTTGGTAATTGATTGACAGAATCAATTTTTGGTAGAAAAAAAAAATGCGATTAATACAATGCATTTGGAAACAGAGCTGGAATGAGAGTAAGGTTAATCCGTATTTAAAGGAGTCAAAAAGTAACAAGAAACACGAGTCCCCTAAAGAGAAAAGAGAAAGATGATGGTTCCTTGCAGTTTCAGAGAAATAGGCATATAGCGTTTTCTTTCTTACTTACTTTCTTGGCTTTTTGTACAGTTTTTTAGATTAATAAATCGGTTTCGGAAGTTTTCCAATTTGGTTGTGAGGTTGCTGGAGCCTTAGGGAATTCTATTTTCAATCTTTTTGGTTAGACTGGGTGATGCTAGACAAGTGGTAGTTCTCTTTGCATGTTGGAATGGTCAGTTTGGTCGTTTTCATACTGTAGGATTGTATAAGATGATTCTGTCCTGCATAATATGCTGTATATGGAAGAAAGAAATGACCGTAATTTTGAAGACCGTGAAAGGACAATAATAGATTTAAAGGCATTTTTTCTTTAATACATTGTATCTCAGGGCAGCTGCCTATGATTACTTTCATATTTCTAGTTTTCATGTTTTTCTTGCTCTTTTTTCTTTTTTTGATTAGGTGTTTTTCTTGTAAATATTCTATGGTTATGTAAGGCCATTGTCTCTTGCTTTGCGTAGTTGTGGAGGGATTCAAGTTAAAAGGTTTGGTGAAAAATGGAAATGAAGTATAACATCATGGTGATGCCTTTCCCCCAAAATCCAGCAGATGTTTATGTAGCCTATAATGCAATTGGTACTTTATCTAGTGAGAGTCTGTTTCCTAAAGCCTGTTTTTTGGAACAAATAACGTATGCAATTCTCATTATGGTGTCTCTCTTGTCCTTCTCAACAGTTCAATGAATATATTTAGAAGTTCAATGTGCTCTGTTGTTTTTTTTTTTTTTGATAAGTAAGCAGAAATTTTATTTAAAAAAAGCATAAGGCGCCCCTAAGTACACTAGAAGTATACAAGAGGAAACCCAAACAGAAAAGCAAGAAAACAAAAAATAAACCCCAAGCCCCCACAACAACAAAAAAAACCCTAAACCCGCAAGCACGATCTATTTTTAACCCGGCCAGACCCAATACTTCCCACATCAAAGTTAAGAGAACATTCTAAATTTTTCCGCTCCCTCCAACCCTTTGATTTTAAAACAGAGCCCCCTTCGTCCACAAACACACCCTCCCGCTTATGACGTTCCTCGATGTCGCTCAACAGATCAAGGAAGCCTTTCTTATCTTCCCCACACGAGATACCCAAAAGAGGAGCGATTGCCAACGCATCAGCCACAGCCTCAGGGTATCCATTAGCCTCCAAGACCCCATCCTCAATCTCATCCCCATCCTCTAAGATGTTCCACGGTAGCTCAAAAACTTCCCTACACCTCTCAGAAGATATCCCAGAAGATTGCCCAGCCTCCGATGTGAAACCAACAGCAGAGGATTGTCCAGGCTCGGGAGACCGACGTGAAGCCCTGCCACATGGGCGAGGCATGAGAAAGCCCCGCCGGAGCATACCCTTCGCCGGAGAAGAAAGAACCAGAGACTTACCAGCCTCGTCTGCGGAAGCCCGAGAAGCCAATGGAGCCCGTAAAACCACCTCCTTGGAGCCCGTACACCCACTGGACTCAAATGCCGAGAACAACCCGGAAGACCCACCAGAAACCGAGCTCTGACCACCCACTAGCGGCACAGCACCAGGGGCGAAGCTAATCAGGTCACCCGCAAACTGACCCATATCCATCTTCGAGGCTCGCTTGACCTTGTGCTTGCGGTTGTAGAAGTGCAATGGCTTGGTCGGCTTCTGGGGAGAAACAGCTGCCGGAAAGTTCCTCACTATCGGCGCTGCCTCCTCCGAAGGAGCAATCAGACACCCCCCCAAAACCGGGTCCGCTCCATAAACCTTCTGCGACCCACTACCCACATCCTTCGCGGTCTAAGAACCGGACGCCGGAGCCGACGTCAAAGACGACCTGTCAAGAGACTGAATGTGCTCTGTTGTTATATTGGCCTAACAAGGCATGATTGTCTTGTGTGAAAAATGGTGGTCTTGTGCATTTTATCATCTTTTGTGGACTATGTGGAGTGCATCAGGGATCTTATTTGCAGCGCTAACCCATCAAAATGCTGTCTTTGGCTTATACCATACAGATCCAGATAACTCTAATTCTATGTGGTACGGTAATAAAAATGGAGAAATGCTAGGCTTACAAAATATTTTACAAAAAAATGTCTTACAAAGTGATGTGACACAACATGATTGGATTTCTTAAAATTTGGATTCATCTTCTTCCCAATCATGTTGTACCACATCACTTTGTAAGAGTTTTTTTTGTAAAATATTTTGTAAGCCTAGCATTCCTCAACATCTTCTTTATTACATCTACAGATCTCTGATCTGTTATGCATGAATTATTTGTAATTGGACAACAGATTGAAGAATTCTTGTAATGAGATTCCATTTTGGACTTCAAAACCTAAAGATTTATCTCAGTAGCACAAGCATAAACAGAAACATGCATGCAAAGGATCTTCAAAGCAAAAAAAATTGTATATAAAAGAATTTCTGCCACATTATCATCAATCTCATCACTCTGTTATGCATGAATTATTTGTAATTGAATAACAGATTGAAGAATTCTTGTGATGAGATTCCATTTTGGATTTGAAAACCAAAAGATTAACTCAGTAGCGCAAGCATAAACACAAACATGCATGCAAAGGATCTTCAAAGCAAAAAATTGTATATAAAAGAATTTCTGCCATATTATCATCATTCTCATCACTAACCTCTCAGCTGAACTTCATCTCAGGTTTGGATGTCGTGGCGGCCATAGCCTCCATTCCCACATACAAACCAAATGAACGAATTCGCCAATTCAATGACTTTGCTGAATTTCTTGGAGATGGAAGAGCCCAAAATGCTCGTGCAATATGGAACAGGCCTCTTAAAACTGTATATATCAGTGACTGTGGAGAGCTCAAAGTGGCTAAGCCTTCCCTTCCTCCTAGTCTACCATAACACCAGTACTCACTGATTCGAGGTCCCTTCTGGTACCTACTTGTCTATTTTCTTGACTCTGGATTTTATACTTAGCTTACTTCATAAAGCCCGCAGTTCAAAATTCTTTAATTTTCTTAATATGCAGTGCCTATTAAATGGAAATTGGAGGTTAATTTTAATATCAAAAATAAATTTTTAGCTTGGCTGCAGCCTACCATGATAATGTTTTTACCAGTTACCCCGAAGAAGCCTAAACTAGTATAGAATAATGTAATTCATTTTCATATATGTTCAACAAGGTGCGGTGATGGATGAACCTGCCAGCTGATGCATTAACAATTTTCTTTTTGATCTTCAATCCTCTATGCAATTGTTGGTTTTCTGTACACAATCTTTAGCTCTGAGTTCTTTAACTTTCAGAATTTACTGCCAAAGAGGGTGGCATCTGAGGCTTTGCTTCACATTGTACTTTTTCTTTGTTTCCTTTTAAGTCAAAGTTTTGGTTTGAGGAAACTACACTTATCATGTGATCAGCATGTGACATGAAATCAACGAGATGGCTGAGAATACCAATATGCCCTTAGATTATTTAAAAATAAAATAAAATAAAAAATCTAGTCGTGACCCACGGCTGGCTGCCGGTCGTGGAGACCCATTCCTGTGGGCTGTGGGTCTCCTGACGTGGACGACATTTCTTTTTTTATTAACCTAACATGGATATTGTTGATGTGGATGACCTATTTTATGTTCGATTTAATAAAACAAAAAAACCTAACAGAGGGCCTAAGTGAAATGAGCTTGTAGTTTGGGAGGTCAATCGAAACTTTTTAAAGTTCAGAAAACATTATAATTTAGGTAAATATAAATTAGTTCGGGAGACATTATTAAAGTTAGGCCCAAAATACAACTACTAATCAAAACGCATAGTGATGGAGGCCAATTTCAATCGGCACAACCCATACGAAAGGCTACATTGACCAAAGCATATTTTATCCCATTTCTAGGGCTCTGTTGTAGACCCATTGAGGTGAAGTGAAACTCAAAGCTATGTAAGAGACATGAGTTGAGTTGGGTTGAACAAGGGACAACTCGTCGGACAACCCAACCATTTAATTGGGCATTGGGTTGATAATTACCTAGATCCAAGCTGCAGATTTGCAGTCCAGAGTATATGAGGCCCATCATAATTCCATGCAATCAAGCTGTCATATTTGTTAGGAAAATGGGTGCAAATTAAAAAATTGTGCAGTGAAAAAATAATATATTTCTTACTCAGGATCTACTTTATGAAAAACATGCGAAAAACATTACTATTAATAAGAAACTAGCAAAAACATAAAATTACTTATTTGCTAACTAGGGTCACGCCTTGACTATATGAGCGAAGAAGTATATCTTCAATGAACGCTTCAAGAACTCCTCAGATCTTTTCTCCAATGACTATAAATAATCAAAGAATGTGGAATTTTTCTAGCTCTTCAAAATTTTAACTTAACTCTCCGAATAAATATTCAATGAGTGATTTTAATTCTTAGCAATGGCTAAAGAATTGTGTTGGAGTGTTTTTTGCTTGAGTTGCAGAATCCTTTATTTATATTCTTGAAATGAGCACATGATAAATAAAATAAGCAATATGAAACTGCAGAGAGAGGGGGGTGAACAGCTCGAGTTTACAAAACCCTAGCCTTCACCTCCTTAGGAGGTGACGCATGGGCCATGGAAAAATTCTTTGGCCTATGCGTCACTTACTCTGACAAGGGCCTTGGGTTTTATCCCAAGCCCAGATTCCCTACTTATTTCTTTTTTTGTACAGTTTTTTCCTTCGCCCTATATTTTATTTAATTAAAACAACCTACTTATTAAAATGATAAACTCATGTTCAAATAAATAAAATAACCTGTCCAACAAATAAATAATACGCTTGTCTATGGTTAATTTACAATAGCTTAATGAGAGACCTAAAGAAAAAAAATATTTCCGCTCCAATAGTATCCGACTATCCCAAGTCACTATTAATTACAATTAACATCACTACATAATTGTAACTGCATTTCAAAAAATATTATTGATTAAATCAACAAAGTTCTCTTTGACATTTACCACAAATATAATTTATCCATAAAGTCCTCCATAGACGAATAAAGGCTGAGATATTGTCACACTATATTTTCTATCTCTTAATCCTTGCGTACCAGATTTCTATTATCTTATTATTCTCTTTCCTAGATATAATTTGGAATTAATCTTACCAAATGCTCTGATCAAAGACTTTAGAGAATACACTGAATAAAATCATATTCAAGGAGAGACATCGTGTCCTTCTTACCAAAGAAGGATTTGGATTCCCTATTAAGAAAAACTATGCTCACGATGCTACATGTGATCACTTAATCCCAAAGACCATGTTGACCTCAAATAGCTAAAGCCTCAGTCTACAATGTGTCAAAGCAAAGACATTTTACATCTGAGTTTGCTTTTCTCTCATGATTTAGAATTTCAAGTATAAATAGTTAAAGAGTTATATCTTCTTTAAAAACAATATTTTAACAGAAATCCGTTCAGTATACACCACCTTATACATCTACACATCAACTAGAAGTATACGCTTCACTTGATTAAGGTAAATCTCACAATTGATGCGTAACAGTCTTATTTGATGGAATGTCCAGTTTCATCATGACTAGGAATAAATGATTTCAGAATACAAGGCTTATGGTCTTAAACCTTGTGTGACAAAAATCTTACTCACACCTATAGATCATATAGCATTTTCTGGACCTTTCGTATGGGGATAATCATAAAGATCATACAAAAGACTATATGACACATCCTCAAATATATATATATATATATAATATATATATATATATAATAATATATATATATATATATATAATCAATAAACATTTTTATACAAACTACAAAGTCAATCATATCATAATCTTGAAATTTAGGGCATAATCCCAAGAATATTTTATACAATTAGATCTTTATTGCAGTGCACTATGACAATCTTATTATACAGGATTAAGATTCAAAGTCTTAAATCAATGAATTAGGACTCAATGATATCAAAAACATTTCTAACGCTGCAAGTCTATTTAGCCAGTTGATCTGCACGCAACAGACAAGGTAGTTCCACCTACTGCAACCTAGGAGAACCTTCTCAAAATGCTAATTCATCACCTGCAACTTTGAAAATTCCTCACAACTGTATACTACCTACTAGGCAGCAGCATCCATATTATAAATATGAAAGTCATAAGAATTGATGGGTGGGTCACCCCTTTCAACAAATCACATGCTATGAATTCCCTTGTCGAATCTCTATCACAAGCAATTATGTTTAATAGAACAAGAGAGATATCGGAATATTATTGTTTTTTGTTTTTAACCAGAGGATAGGAGAGATATTCCATTATCAAGATTTTATTTTATTTTATCTTAAAGATGTACAAGATGTTACATAGTGAATTTGTTGTTATGTAATTTAAAAGAGTAATATTATATGCTATATTTTTATCTTATTTAACTGATGCGACACAGTCAATCAGTTTTTGTTTCACTAAAAAAAAAAAAACATTATATAACCCTCCTAAACTTTCAGCCCTTTTGACATGCCCATTAATTTTAAAAAACTCTCACTTTGATTTCCTGAACTTCTTATATCTATTACTTATCTCATTCCGTAAAATCTTAACAGAGAGATGCAAAAATTCTCAAAATATCACTCATTTTATATATATTTTTTGAAAAAAATAAAAAATACAGAAGCATTTTAAAAATTTTGACAGAACTTAACGATAAATTCTGACAGAATTGGATTAACTGATAGACATTAGAAGTTTAGGATATTAAAGTGAGCAATTTTAAAAATTAGAGAGGGCATGTCAAAATGACTAAAAATTCATGAGAGTTATTTGAACTATTTAAAAAAAAAAACAATTGTTTATTGACAGCATCAACAAAGTAAAATAAAAATGGGATAATAGTGTGATGTATATTATTTCTCAATTTAAAAATGTTCAATCTATAATTGTAAATAAATTATCATATCAATTTGTAATAAAAATTGTACTGTTTGAACCATTTTTATTTTAAGGGTTTGTTGATAAGATAATCAAATAAGAGTAATACTTATATATTTACTTTATGTCTTTTTTAGCTTTTTTTGATACATGTGAACTAATTTTTTAATTTTTTTAAAGGGCAAGTAGACCTAAAATTTTGTTTTTTTTTTTTTTTTAAGAAAAAAAAAACTTATTCTATGTACCAAAAAAACTTTAAAAATAATATAAAATAGATGCATTACTCCTTACGATAAACAATGATAATTCACTAAATCTTATAAATGAATGAACATCAAATAAGGAACGACACAAATAGTGTCGAAGGGAGCCAGCCAACGTAATTCATTGAACGTGTATGTACGGTACATTGATGCAAACAGTAGCTCAGCGGGGCCCGTGACGAGGCAGTCCGCTTCAGTGCGGGGGGACCGCCGACCACCTCGAACGCAGTTCAACAGTTGCGCGCGTGAAGGCTCTGTGATTTTTTGGCCGCCGGCGAGCCAGGCAAAGGTGGTCCCCTCAGACAAGCTGCCAATTCTAAAAGATGCAAAGGTTCTAATTTGCTGATCATGGCGTGAAGTCCCAAAGTGGTCCATGAAACTTGGGTTGGACAGGTGTTGTTTTGTACGGGTGGATGTCGATGTCGCTGTCCGTTAGTGGCCGAGAAAAAGGCCTTTCTCATCGGGAGTTGGGTGCTCTGCAGTCGTTTACGGTGTCATAGTACCCCACGGGCCACAGTCTTCCATGACGCTTTCCACACAGTCTTTCAAACTTCTTCCAAAATATACAACCTATAAAAACCCATTAACCTAAAATCTTACTATGGAAGATTACATGTAATATTTTAGGTTTGTACAGAGTTTTTTTTTTCTTTTTTTAAATTAAATTGATTTTAGTGATTATAAAAATTAGAAAGAATCACATGCTTTTAAAAACATATATCAACGGAGCATTATGTGCAGAGGTAGAACGCCTATTGGTTGAGACGACGTTTTACCTTGTGACATATGTCAACATTTGAATTGAAATTTGGCCGGCTAAAAAGAAAATAATTTACAACACATTTCTTATAATTTTTCAACGATACATATTTAATTTTACACTTTATTTCCTAAAAAATTGTAATTAAATGAACATACTATAGAGATGTCACCTCAGCAAATTCAATTGAATTGTCCTTTACCTAAATATGTCATTCAATCTAACTTTGCTATGTATGATTAATTGAATAGAGTAATCATATTTATCAATTCTTATATTTACTTTTTATCAATTAAAATTGAGATATTTTTAAAATTAAAATTGAATTTATGATAAATTATTATTAACTTTTGATTTAATAGTAATTTTAAAAGGTACATCAACTTTTGTAAGCACAAAATATCCCTCCTCCAAACGTTAAATCATTTATGAGATTTGAAATTCAATTAATAGTACGATTAAAAAAAAATCTTTGAATATTATAATTTTCTTATAAATTTACTTTATTGTCTATATGAATGACACATGATACAACATGATTAAAAAAAAATTAAATATAATTATTTAATAGCTGAAGAAGAGATAAGTATAAAATGAATTGACACGTTACTTTATTTAAAAAAAAGAGATAAAAACTGTAAATATCCCATCAACATCTAATAATTTATAATTACATTACCGGTTGAGACGAACCAAAAAAACAGATACAACTTAAAAAGTAAGTAAGACTGTAAGAGCAAATTAGTTTAAAATTCTAATTAGCCCAATAAACAACTCTGCACGTCACGTAATTGTCTTATTTTCAGACAATCCGCCAATAACATCGCACCACAGTGGCCGGCCACGCTACCACGTCTCTCACCGTCCGATCAGCTCTCGCTAGATCCTCCTGTCACATCCATCTTTCCCTCTCAACTCACCTAAAAAGAGAAATAGTTTTGACAAACCATTTCTTTCCCTCTCAACTCACTCTCTCACTCTAAAACCGCTTTTATAAACCACGCTTCTTTCTCACTTCAAAAACACTCTCTTCCTCTCTCTCTCTCTCTCTCTCTCTCTCTCTGTGCTATGATATATGTAGCTGAAAGCCGCTGAGACAAATGGCGTTTCACGACCACGAAATGGCTTACGGGTCTTTTGGTGACCACGAAAACAGAGAAATGCAACAACGGCTCTCCGCGTCCGGAGGATCGGGAGCGCCAACGTGGCTCAGCGACGCGATTCTCCGGAGAAACGACGACGACGATGACGACGTCGTTCCGGGGGCCATGCCGCCGGGTACTGAGGGCGGGAACGAGAGCGAGCGCGAGTGGGAGAGCACGAGGCACAAGGCGGAGATAGCGGCGCACCCGCTGTACGAGCGTCTGCTGGCGGCTCACGTGGCCTGCCTGAGGATCGCCACGCCGGTCGACCAGCTGCCGAGGATCGATGCGCAGCTCGCGCAGTCGCGGCGCGTGCTGGCCAAGTACTCGCTGCTGCCAAACGGCGCGGTGGACGAGAAGGGGCTCGATCAGTTTATGGTTAATTTTCGTTTCCTTTCTTTTGTTTGTGCTTGTTGATTTTACTCGAGTTGATTGCTTTCTCTTTCGGTGGCGAAAATTTTTATTTTTTTTTAAAAAAATCGGGGTTTTTTGTTAATTATTTGAGAAAATAAATAAATAAGTAAAAAGAAAAACTTCAAATTTTATGGTGGATAGTAGTACTAAACTTTTTGGGGGTTGTGAATGTGAATGAGAATGTTTAGGTGTGGCATCGTTGAGAGAGGAATCATGCTGTTCAGAGTACACTAGTAATTGAAACTTTAGGAGTGCTTTGGAGAATCTCTTTCCACTTTGTTAGATAATTTCAGTCCTTGTTATCTTTTCAAGTCATGATTTGACATTGAAGTCCGTACATCAATGGATGTCAATCTTATGATTGAATTTTAATTTTCACTCTATATTTGTCTTTGAAGCTTGAGTTATCCTGAAAGAATAAGAGAATCATAAAAGCTATGACATTCCTGGAGGAATTGATGCTTGGAGAGTCATATGAGGCCTTGTTTGGAAGCAAACTCTAATGCATTTGTTCTTGTTTTTGTTTTCAGTATAAATTCATATGCAAATTTAGGATTCGGTTTTGTGAAAGTTATACCTTTTTTTTTTCTTTTTCTTTTTTTTTTTCCATGAAATCCACACTCGGTACAAACTCCAGACGCCCAAAACATCTATGGATGTCTTGTGTGGTATCCTTAGTAAGAGATGTTTTCATGATGGCTATGTCGTTGTAGACAATTATGTACTGCTTAGGGCCTTGAAACCAAGCCAAAACAAGAACACAGAACCAAAGAGAGAACCATACAGAAGTACTGTCTGACGATACATATGATTTGACTCGGCATCAGTTAAAAGTATTCCAAAACTAAGTTGGTTTCAGATGTCATCCATTCCAGTACGGAATAGGATAATACTTTCAAATCACATTTGACTCTAGAAATGGAAATCTTGGCCTGACTAGCCAACCAAATGATGATGGTCTTTAATCTTATGTTATCACTAGTTGTAATAAATTGCCATCTTCTAATCACTCTTGAAAGTCTCATTTGCCAGTGTACATCCACCAATTTTAATTGTATTCATTGCACCCCCAAGTAGATGTATAGAAAAAGGTCAACCTATATCATGGGTCATGACTCAAGTCTAATTAATTGATATTTTGCTAATCTATAAAATATATATAAAAATTGATATTTTGCTATATGTTTTGTGGCTTTTCATCTGAATTTCCTTTTTCTCTTCTCTTTTTCTCTTTGTTCCTTCTGATGTAGACACATTACGTTCTATTGCTCTGTTCCTTTAAAGACCAACTGCAACAACATGTCCGTGTTCATGCCATGGAAGCAGTGATGTCTTGTTGGGAGCTCGAGCAGTCTCTACAAAGCTTAACAGGTAATTACTAACCCCCCACCCACACGCCCCTCCTCTGGGACCCTTATCCAATACGGGGTTGCAGTCTCCAAAAACCTGATATCTGTTGATTTTAGCAACTACAGAAATATATTCCATTGTTGCAGCTGCAACCTCAATTAGCTTGTCGTAATTATTGTCATGAAGCACAATGCTTTTGCCCAAGATCAAGATTAATTTATAACTAGATGTTTGGAGTTTAATTTTGGTGCAGTAGTACTGTACTTGATTTAAAATTAGTTATGTGGCTTGAGATATATAATGAGAGATATCCCCTTGTCTGAATGCCAGCTCCTCTGTTAGATAACAATGAGTTGATCTTTCATTCTGACTAAAGTATTCAGGTTTAATTATTTTCATTTGTTCTTTTCATCTGGTTTGTTATGAGATTATCGACTGTGTTCCATGAGATGTGTACTGAAGTAGCTGCCTCTTCTTTCGTCATTCAAAAAGTAGACTTTGAAAAAAAAAAATCATCTTCTTTGTACAAGTATGGATCACCTTCCTAGATTAACCCATTCAATGTCATTCTTACTCTTTTCCTTGACATGGTAGTTCAGTAATTAAGTCCATTCATGCAGTATGTTCACCAGAAAAATATTTTTCTAGTCTCTTAGAAACTTCAGAAAGCAATATTTTTTTGAATTCAATGAAAATCTGGTTTTATTTATTCTGAAACCAAAAGAGTTTTTGAGTATATGCTGTTATCACCTAGCCTGATGCTTATGACATGACAACTCCCCCAAGTTGTATTATGCTCATTCAGAGAAATTGACTCTTATGCTTGTACTTTTCAAGCCAATTATAGGTGATCTTCTAGGTAGCTTAACTTCATTGACTAAGTAAACATAGATGGTTGTAGATTTATTTGTTATTATTATCATTTTTTCTTGGAGGGAGAGGGTGCGTTTATTGGCACTTGTGTTATCTTCTTCGTTTGAGATGGTGAGAGAGTTATGGGTTGCATTATTCCGTCTTTTTGGTGTAGAGTGGATTCTGCCTAGAAAGGTAATAAAATTGTTGGCTAGCTTGAGAGATCTGGTAGGAAGCCGTAACATTTTAGAAGTTTGGAGGATGGCTCTTATGCGGTTAATATAGTGCATTTGGAGAGAGCGAAACACAAAGAGCTTTGAAGATTGCGATATGTTAGTGGTAGAAGTGAAATATGTTATGTTCAAATCCCTTTATGCATGGATGACAGCTTATAATAGTCCTCACTTTTCTAGTTTTACAGAAATTTTTTGACTTTTGTTCTTCTTTGTCTCCCTTCCCTTATAGGGGATGTATCATATATAATCCCTATGTGCACGGGTTGTGCTCCATTGCACTTTTTATTGAGTTTGATTTACTTATATAAAAAAAATAAATAAATAACAGTTCAGTAACTGACCCATCTAACATCTGTATATTCTTTGGCACTTCCAAAACCTGAAAATATAAGGCCCAAAAGTTTCTTTCTCTGTCTGGGGTTTTGACATTTAGTTTGGCTGCGGAGGGCAGCTGATGGACAGACATTTAGTGTCTTTCCTTTTTTCTAATGTTTTTGTAACTTTCAGAACAGGTTAAAGGGCTAATTTAAATTAAACAACAATGTGTAAACAGGTGTATCTCCAGGTGAAGGTACAGGTGCTACAATGTCTGATAATGAAGATGACCAAGCAGACAGTGACACCAACTTGTATGATGGAAGTATGGATGGGCTTGACAGCATGGGTTTTGGTCCCCTCATCCCAACTGAAAATGAGAGGTCCTTGATGGAGCGTGTGAGGCAAGAACTGAAGCAGGAGCTAAAACAGGTAAGAATGCATAGACTTGGTTAGTCTATTGGTGAACTGATAAGCAGCTCATAAGCTTTTTGCTTTTCAGGGTTACAAGGAGAAGATCGTAGATGTCAGAGAGGAGATTCTACGTAAGAGAAGAGCAGGAAAACTTCCAGGTGACACCACCTCCCTCTTAAAAGCTTGGTGGCAATCACATTCTAAGTGGCCATACCCAACGGTAGGTTTGCAAAATCTCCTCGAATGTCACATGTTTTAAAATGGCTCTACTAGCCCTTATTTGCTTGTAAATCTCATCTTTAGGAAGAAGACAAGGCAAGGTTGGTGCAGGAAACTGGCTTGCAATTAAAGCAAATAAATAACTGGTTCATAAATCAAAGAAAAAGGAATTGGCATATTAATCCTTCACCTTCTACTGTTTTGAAGAGCAAACGCAAGAGGTAGGCTAATTAGTGACATTTTTCTTTGGTTCAAGATCAAATTCATTTCAAGAACTTTCTGCCAACTATAAATTGGATAGAAGTAATGCAGGTGAAACCAGCAACCAGCATTGTTAATTGGAAGGATTGGATGAGAAACTAGTTATATATCGTTGTGACCAAATCTTTTGGAAGTTTAGCATCAGATCTCACCATTTTGATAGATAGAACTGCATGCAAGTGAAGATGACAAGACTATTTGCAGATCTTTATCCGGCTCATATGGACTTAAGCTGCCACCTGATCCATATGGGTGTTTAGACCTAAGCACTGATCAGTTGCAGTCGGACAGGTATGCTTGAGGGCATTCCCATATATTTGATATCTGTAGCACAATCTCATCCAAGAGTTTTGAGCTTGAAGCATATGACCGGAAGAATTACATGTGGATAGCCCTTTTTAACACCTGCTTGTGGATCTACGTAGCATTTTTTGTACCACGTGACTCTGGATTTAATGTTTCTGCTCTTGGCATCTTCATCTGAAAATGATAATGGCTATAAGTTATTGGTGTATGAATCAAGCTCATTTATGGATATGGTGAAGTATTGACATTACATATTTTCTAATTTTCTGTCTACCAGTAGCTTGCTGAAAACTTTGATGTACTTAAATGGAGAAGAGAGAGCAATATAGGTATTTGAGGTTACTATGTAGGTAGCATATGTCGCAATATGATTGGTGCTTACGTGGCATCCCAATGATTTTTGTCAAAATTTTGGACGGAAGTTGGATACTGGACCTATTTGTGTTTTTTTGCATACTATAAGGCTATTTGTGATTTTTGCTTACTATAAGGAGTTTTTAGCCCATTTTTGTACCCCATAAAACTAATTGCAAATGAGTGGAATTATAGGTACTGATTTTGCATTTTTTTTTTCCTTCATTTAATTACATTAGAGTGGGTTGTCATTGGCATCTGTATTTGATCAATATCCAAAATTTCAAAGGTAAAAAGTTGAGAATAAATTGCTTTTGCTTGAATGATGCAATGGGTCAATTTTGGAAAATAAAAAAGGAAAATGCTGATATAAATATAAATTACTACAGTCTAAAAAGCTTTAAATTTTAGAATTTGAAAGAAGAGTAATTATATATGTCACCTTCCATGTAGCTTTTAAAATCACCATTGAATTTATTATCGATGATTATTAACTTTTGATTTAATGGTGATTTTAAAAGCTGCGTCACTTTTGGTTGACACAAGGTAGACATAGAGGGTGACTTGTATTATTATTCTTGAAAGAAATATTTACAAGGATCGTATGCCTTGTGAATAGGATAGCAATTTTTATTAATGTGTTGTGTTTGAATCATATCAACTTTAAATTGATCAATTTAATTAAAATGGGTTAGATTTATCAATTTTAATTCGCTAATTTTGTGTTAAGTTTGTATAGAATTTTTGAGTCGTGTTAATCATTGTAAGCCTAATTGTTAAGGCCATGGTGTCCCCCCATAATAAGCATATCGAAATTTTACTAAATAGAATAGAATGGCAATATTGACATAGACCAAATTCCACAAAGAAAAGGAGATTGATGAAAGATAATGGATAAACATGAAATGAAAAAAAAAAAATTCATCAACGTCACGATCCAGTTGGGCGCTTTTCATCATGAAAAGGAGCAGCAAACCTCGACGTGAAATCGAGACTAACCAAGCCTTCTTCTTCTTCCCTATCAAAACCATTATCAAAGTTGAGAGCATAACTGTCAGGATCATACTGAAACCCATTCCTCTGCTTCTTCTTGTTCCTCATATCGCCACATCCGCCAATCTTTCTTATGAAATTCTTCCACTTGGGCCCTCCGAATACTTCTGTAACCTGCTTAATCTTGTTCACCTGCTCCGCCCACCATGTCTCCCTGTGCTCTCCTTTTCGCTGCAACAGATATTTGCTTCCTTTGTCGTTGCTTTGCCTCCATCCGATTCCCAAAAGCCTAAAACAGCCGCACCCACCAGCCGAAACGGCCTCTTCATTGTCATCCATATCTTCCCTTAATGGAGCAGCCATGAGAGAGAGAGAGAGAGAGAGAGAGAGAGAGAGAGTTATTTTTTAATGATGGAAACTGGGAATTAGGAGGGGCTTTTATTGTGGGAAAGCCATAGGTGTATAGAAGGAAGTAGAGAAGGAACAGGGAAGGTGGAAATGAAGATCAATTTGAATTGCTTTCTTCCGGGAAATTGTATTTGGCAATATCCTGGTGAGGAGAATTTAAAGGAAACCCAATAGCAAAGCACTAGTTGTTGTCTGTGATTGGTTGCGCCTAATGATTGCTTCACAAGGCTGTCACGCGGATTGACCTGTTTTTTTGCCGGCTGGATTGCCACGCGGCTCTCTTCATTAATGCTATACACACGCTTTCTTACTTCTGGAAGAATATTTTCAAAAAAAGAAAGAGATATGATATGCCTCGGTCTTCATTTATTTATTTTTTTTCAAATCTATTTATAGATATTATAGATATTCAATTATAAATTTGAAAAAAAAAAAATATGGATAGGGATGAATAAAAGACGTATAAGATATAGAAAAATAATATTTCTCTAAAAGAACTATCCAACAAAATTTTTCTTTAAACTAGTTTCGGGTAAACTAACATTTATTCTTCATTCTCACATTCATTTTTAATAGGTTTAACAAAGTACGTGACATCTATCCTTAAAATATGTGATTATCAAAAGTGTATCATGTGCTCTAATGATATATGTCAATTTAATAAATTTGAATCCCAACAATTTGCTTCTCATATTGCTAAGGAGAACTCTTATGAAGTTCACTTGCCCGAACATATTAGTGGGCTGTCTAAAACTTATTGAGACATATGAACCCCATAAAAACTCATATTTACTGTCTAAATTATTAACCATCCAAATAGTAAAATTACATAAAAATCTCGAGGAAAACTTTGTCTATACCTAAAGCAGATTAAAAAAGAATTAAAAAAATTAACCCTTGTTAAAGTAGATTAAAAATTAATTAATAGAAGCATGTTGGTCCTACCATTTCATTTGCATTAGGACTTCCTCGGTCTTCTCCATGGCACGAAGAAGCATTGACACCATAAAATGCTCACAAATACAATTAAGCCTCGTTTGATTTGTGGAATGACTATTCCATTAGAAAAATGAATAGTTATTCCTTGAAATAGAAGAAGGTGGAATGAAATAGTTATTCTTATTTCTTAGTTTGGTTGTAACGATGGAATAGAATACTGAATAGATATTCTTTTGTTTGGTATAGTGGAATACGATGGTGAATGGAATCATATTGTAATCAAATTTTTTAAAACACCCTTATAATACAAATATAATTTAATGACGTTTTCTTCTTTATTTTTTAAATAAAAACCGTTACTTTTTTAAAAAAAAAGTTGTCAAGTTTTTTTAAAAAGTTCATAGTTTTTTTTTTTTTTTTTTTTGGCACATCATTTTGCCTTGGCTGTCGTAACACTACAAAATGATGTGCACAAATAAAAAAAAAAAAAAAAAAAACATATCAACAAAATCATCATATTCACCCATCAATTTTTTTTTTAAAAAAAAAAAATGAAAAACACATCACCAAATGGTCTCATAATACTAAAAAAAAAAAAAAAAAAAAACCATAAAAAAATTAAATTGATGTTGAAGTGTGAGGGGTTTTTAGGAAAAGAGGCTGCAATAATTCTATTCTTGTAGGAAAGGAATAGGTATTCCTCTCCTTTTTAAAAGGAATACATATTCTTCTTCGTAAAGGAATAAATATTCCTATGGAAATAACTATTCCTATGAATAGGCTCTTACCAAATAAAGGAATGACTATTCCATAGGAATACTTATTCCATTTCAGAACCTATTCCGCAAACCAAACGAAGTCTTAGTGAAGGTGCGCATTTTTGATGTCAACATGGATTAAAAGCATACATGATTTTGAGCTATATCATTCTCTCATTTCTCAATTCACTCCCAATAGTAAAAGGACGACAATTTCTACGAGTTTCATGTGTCGCTTGGTGCCCCATGGGCAAACAAATTAAACAACAAAATTTGACATGTAAGTTTAATTGTTAGTGAATGAAGTGGTAAGTGACATCAATTAATTGTTTACTATCACGTCAATTTGTAAAAGAACTTGTAAAAACTGAATTACACCTAGCAGCACTCCTCTCAATAATTAACGTTAAAAACTATACTTTTATCTTATTACTATCTCACTATGCTGGCGTGACAATGTCAATCAACCCTTATTAAAAAATAAAATAAAATAAAAATTTAATAGCTGTCTAGCATTATCACATCAACAGAATGAGATAGTGGTAAAATATAAGTGTGATTTTTAACATTATTCTCCCCAATATATTATTTGTGACCCCTGATGTAAAAAAGCTAGTAGTAAAAACTGTAATCCTAACAACGCTCCCCCAACTATATTATGATGAACCAACTTGATTCAATTTGGCAGTTATGAATACTCGACACTCATTTCATAGCAAATACGTCTCTCCCATACTTCATCTATTTTGGAAAAAAAAAATTCTCCAAAACAGGTGGAAGAAATACCTCTAAAAACTAACGCTTGTGATTCTCCTATACATTTTTACAAGAGCATGTGAAAACTATTTATTGCTATTTATTTTCACACATAGTAACGGCAAGTAGGATCGTGAGCCAGGCTGCCAAATACAACAGTAGTGAGCCTCTATTAGGCTTTTCTTCTGTGATAGACAGATGGTATATATCGCCCCTCCCCGCATAATTATGGATTCTTGCATTTGACTGCCAACCAAAAGTTGATGCCCTTTACAGCAAGACCATAGCCGATCATGCGTGACGATGATTCCTTAAATTTCAAGCAAAAAGAAATGCAACCCTCGTGTGAAAAGAAATGTTATTCCCCTCCTCAAGGTGAGCTCAAACAAGCATTAGAACACGAGGCATCAACCATACTCAAATTACTATATATGGGGGGTGGTAACACCAAAAGACAGTAGAATGTAACAAATAAAATCTGAAAACTTATAACAACTAAAATTTCTATCCAAAGACAGTGAGATGGTCTTTGCTTGACACAATTAAGCAGAAGACACCGGTTATTTTCCAGCAGCTTGTAATAGCCAAAGGGGGAGAGACACTAAGTGGAAGAAACTAGCCTGTAATCATTTCTGAACTTGGGGCTGTGTAGAGGGGAGTTGATTCTGTCCTTTGGGAGGAAGCTTTGCTGCCATAGCGCGTAACTCGTTTGCAATTTCAGTGAAGCTTGGTCTCTCAGATGGCTCAGATGACCAGCATCTCCCCATCACTGATCTCCAATCTGGGTCACAAGATTCTGGTATTGGCGGCCGCAACGTGTTGCTTACAATACCCCCTGAAATAATAGAAGTGCAGATTGTTAGCAGCTCATATTTCGAGACAACCAGAAGTGAAAATAACAAGTTTTAAAATTGATGGTACAAGTTAAAGATTACCTATGATAGCCCCATAGTGCAAATCTGCATATGGTTCTTCTCCAGTGAGGAGCTCCCACATCACGATACCAAATGAAAATACATCAACCTACATAAGGAGTTTAAGAACACAAATCTCAAATAGAGAGAGAGAGAGAGAGAGAGAGAGAGAGCTTATTATATAGGATGATTAAATGAGAGGGATAGAGCATAAACCTTATCAGAAACAAGGCTACTGCTACCATTCAAAAGCTCTGGTGCCATCCAAGGAAGTGTTCCTCGAACACCACCTGAGATCAGTGTCTGACATTTCACCTTGGATAGGCCCAAGTCACCAACCTTGTACCAAAAGTGTAAGTTTGAAGTCAATCTCACAAAAATAAAATAAAATAAATTGCAGGCAATTGAAATAAACATGGCCAAATATAAGCATGTTGCATCACATGTGCTGCAAAAGGACTGTAGAGTATTGCCCACTAGAAGAGCAAGTTAAATAAAACCTTCGAATATTGGCAAGTAAAAATCTAGAGTATATATTGATTTCTACTGCTATCACTCACTTGAAGAGTTTCATCCTATATTAAACTATTTCACAAATATGGTTCAGCTGGCTTCCATCCTGACTCATGGTGTCCGCAGTAAATTTTTTTATTAGCCTGATTAAAAGGGTGCCACAACTGATCTTAGGAAGGTGGGACTTGACATTACCAGGTTCCAACTCCAACAAGAGGTGCATTTCTTATCAGCTAATTAAGGAAAAGCATGCTCTCATAAAAGCAAAATTACAAAAGTAACACTGAAGTTTCTAAAGTTCACGACTAACAGGGCATTTGACAAAACCACATTCGTCAACACTTATTGACATGTCTTTTGATCATTTATAGTTGATGATCATTTCAAAGAAACGATTTCTTCATACAGTAGTATTGTAGATAAGGCAGTTTCCCGGTAGGTAAATGGGCTGGACCAATTTATACAAAGATTGAGCAATGAATTTTCCAGTAACTATTTAGCACAAATAAAAATGATTCCACAAAATGTGCATAATAGAAGCAAGGCATGCAGACTTTAACCATGAACAAATGACCATTACGTCCAATCCATAATGTTTCAAATTTCAGTCACAAAAAACAAAAGGGTTAAAAAAAAAAATTAAAAAAAAAAAAAAAAAAAGCAAAGAAAGAAGGAATGAATACTGAAAAATAAAATAAAATAAAATAAAAGAAGAAGAAGAAGAGAAAAGTAAGAAAAAAAAACAGAAAACAGCACACATATTGACTAACACCTACAATCAGTAGTATAGGTATTCAGCAGGCAGGTTAACCACTTTGAATGTTGATAATCCATGCAACTTCAGTTGTAGCGGTAACAAATAGTAAATAAAGAAATACTAAAAATATATAGTGGACTACTGGATGAAGATTGTTTTGACTCAAATCAGCTGTACTCTCAAAAACAATAATCCCAAACTAATTGGCCAGATGAAAATTATGCTGGTAATGACAAATAAATGATGACAAAATCGACGTAAGCAAAATCCATTCATTCTAGATGAATGTTGCCTGTCTTTGCAGTGGCCAAATAAAATAAAAGAACAAGTATAGGGGCTTCAAACTTTCATCTCTTTGATATTGCTCAGCAGAAAATATGCAGTCTAGACATGCTCTCATTCATGTCATAATGTCTAATTTGTGGACAGGAACATAAGTATCATGTTCTGATAAGGACACTGTCAGACAGCAATTTCCAAAAGTCTAGATACAAGAATGGAGCGACTTTTGAGTCTGATTGGATTTATAATATGAAAACTTCAAACATACTTATCTATGCTTGATTTTAAGCTTGCATACAAAAGAACATTAGATAGCAAAACAATTTTGAAAAATAATAACTAAGATGAAGTCTCTTTGACAAAATGCATAATATCCTTAAAATTTCTCATCTAGAAGGTAACTGAGAGTGAATTTTTGTAATGAGTATTGAAACAAGTGTGTAGACACGAGTGGTCACAAGTCATGTCAATTGTTTGACACATTAAATCTTTAGAAGTGTCCATAATGCATTACTCCCATGCCCATCATTGCAAATATTATTAGACAATGCACATCAACGTAAGATGTTTCTCTAGATTATGTTTTAAATAATATAAGCCAATATGTGCTTGTGGATTTTAATGTAAGGGGTAAAGAAGAGAAATTCAGAGAAGAGAGCCTTTATGAACAACCAACTACTAGAGAACAAGAATTTGGGTGACATCTAAACAAAGTGATGCCTTGCAAATGTAATTATAATTTATATGGACTTTGTTGTATTTGCCAACAAATTGATATTATCATAGAAGTTTTTTCGTTTGCTATTAACAGAAGAATATAGATCAGCATGTGTCGACTTCAGAAAATGCAATAGAAAGACGTTGCGAAGAACAACAGGCTGGGTCACTAACCTTGCATATCGGGCGATGAGGATCTCGAAGATTGACTAGTAAATTGTCACTTTTCAAATCAAAATGCACTATATTCTTTCCATGCAAGTACTCCATTCCAAAGGCCACATCCATTGCAATCAAGAGGCGCTTACGCTTGTCAAGTCCCCTGAAATAAATTTCTTTCATGTCAATTTTTGGTTAAAAAGGAAAAAGGACATACTTATTAGGGCACACCATTAAGGGAAAAAAGCAAAGAACACATTACTTATCATTTTTCTGCAAAGCATTTCTTAAAGAACCATTAACCATATACTCTGTTACTGTTGCCACAGAGCCTCCAGGGCCATCAAGCACAACACCATAGAAAGCTAATACATTGGGATGGTGCAAGTCAGCAAGCTTGATTGCCTCATTCCAGAAATCATCTCTCTGATTGAATGCATATACCAAAGCATAGGGAGTTGATAAGCATGCCAAAAACAAGGAAAAAAAAAGGAAATCGAAACTTAATACAATGAAAAGACACAAACCATTCGCTCTTGTTCTGAAGCCTTCCCAGCAAAACACCTATCATTAATCCGTTTGATTGCAACATCAGTGCCCCTCCATTTTCCATGATAAACAGTGCCAAAGGTGCCAGAACCCAATTCTCTTAGCTCTTCAAGGTCGCTGTTTAGTATAATCTGCCAAACAATCATGGCTTGGGATAAGAGGCCAATTTAGTAGAACTATACATGATTTCAGGAAAAATGTGAATCCAAATTCTCAACCTGCAAGCGGCCTATGTTATCTGATACTGGAAAAACAAGGTTTGCCTTATCTGAAAGTTTGTTCTTGTCCTGAAATAAACAAGTGAAAAGAAAAAATAAACAAACAAGTGCAATCAGGCAAACACCACCCCCATCCCCCGGCGGGGGCGCCAAAGAACCCCAGCAGAAGAAAGAAAAGAAACAAGTAAATACAAGACCTCAACTTTAGCTTTATGCTGCACGTCAACAGTACCATTCTGAATATCTCCATCTTGATTAGCTTCGAAAGCAGACTCATTTATATCATGTAAGTCAGGATTCGAAGACGTAGTTGAATGAAGAACAGAAGCAGCTACACCCTCAGCAACAGCTTGAAGATCTTGCTTAATCTGCTCCTCTGCCGAGCCTTCGACATAGAAGCAAAAAAGAATGGATGATCATCCCCACAACCAATCATAAATAAGTAATTAACTAATTACACAAAGAATAACATATTGCTGACCTTTTGCGGATCTAACATGCTCCAAATGGAAATCCTTGTTCAAATTGCCCAACGGCTGGTGTAGTCCATCCTCCAGTCGTACTTCTGCATTTGGTTCCCCACTATTGCCCAAACGGCTCTCACCAAAGGGATCCCTAGTAGCAAGAGCTTCTTTTTTGGGCAGAACTTTGTTAGGTCTTGGAGGGGGAAAATAATTATCATGGCGCAAACTCCAAGGATCCTGATTGCTGAAAAGTGAGTTTGAGGAGTCTTGAACATCCCCAGTTCTACTAGATGGAGATGAGGAAGACTGTATATTACCATTCGAGGGGACAGCTTCCACATCACCAGGGACCATCTTGGGCTGGAACCGTGATATGTCATCCTTCCACTCAGCAGGAGCTGGAATTCTATCAGTTAGATGAGGAGCCTCAACACCAGATAACACAGGGTTGCCATAACGAATTTCCTCAGGATCCAAGTTATGGATTCCAATATTTGATTGTGGATATGATCCAGGATTAACCCAAATAGGTGGTTGTGCCACCTCATAGAACTCCATTGGTCGAGAAGTATGAACATATGGAATTTCTGTAGAGGGACAAGGCAGACATTCAGTTGGTTTATTGTGATTTGCCTCAAAAACCACTTTGGGTTTGCCAAAGGTATTATCTAGAAGCACCTCTGTCCCTGTAACTTGCTGTGGTTTGTTATCAAACTTGTCTTCCTTTCTGATTTTATCAAGAGGTGACTTGCTATGCTCATAAGTTTCAGCAGGGGATATCCTGAGGGTATCCATCCTCCCATCAACTGGTCTCAGCTGTTCACAAGAAAAGAAAGTGTCGACAGTATCTTCTTTTGGAAGAATGCCAGGAAGTTTGGTAGAATATTCTTTTGGAGGCCCACGAACCATGTGTTCTGAAATTTGAATTGGTGCACCTCCAGCAGGAGGTACATCACTATTATTCACTAAGGCATCCTTTTTAACCTGGTATTGGACTGGAACTGACTGCTGCTGTACAGCATCCTCTTGGTAAGACTGAGGTGTAGTGCCCATGAATGCAGAATAAGGTGACTGCACATCACCTGCCCTATTGATCACACCCAGGGGAGCGGTAATCTGCTGTTTGTCAAGATCATCTGCTTTTTGGAGAGCAATCCTCTCATTCTCATGCTGTGTCTCGGGACCCTGAGTAAACCCAGTTGTATCAGATTGAGGCGTCCCAACATGAGTATCCACCTGACAAAGGACCCTGGGTTGAGCCCCAACTTTCTGTTCAATAATGGCTTCCCCCAAGGCTCCGGTTGCCATAACCCTGTTCATTGGCTGACCTCTCAAATTGTCCTCCAGACGGAGACTATGATAAATTGAGTTTGAATCAGACATAGGGCTTGCCACACTGCCTCTTTGATCCTGTACCAAAGTATCAGAATGTGCATGAGGCAAAGCTTTTTGACACATATAACAGTCATCCAACCTTGGTATTTTCTCAGGAAACATTACCTGTTGATGAGACGCCAATCCATCAGAGAAAATTACACGCTCAGGCATTGTAACCTGGTGCCAGCCATAACCACCTCCTACCACTGCAGAGGGGACCTGAACCTGATATGAATTGTAGTTCTGCTCAACAGGAAGCTGGACAACCCTCGGTCCAAATTTGCTTTCCTCAGCATAATGATCCAACCGAGTATGTTGTGGTTGCATCACTGGCTGTACCATATTCGGTCTTAGACTGACATGAGAAGATGCAGGAGGTATTGTCATGTGCATCGCAGGAATAAACTGAAGGGAAGTGCTTCCAGCAGAATTATCATGAAACTGCTGTTGGTTGAACATAGAGCCGGCAGTCCCAAATAGCTGAGGATGTGGGAACCCCATCTGAGAAGGAAAATGTAGATAATCTGCATGCTTCATAATTTCTGGGCGATGATCAACATAAGCCTGCAAATAAGGTGAAGACACTGGAACGTCTGTTACAGGTTGCTGCAACCCCAATTGTGGCTGCGATACAGAAACAGGCATAGACCTTTCTTGCTCAACCTCAGGCTGGGAAGATGTTTGGAGAGCACCAGACCTAACCACCTGCATGCCCGATGTTGCAGAAGCATCTGCATATGTTGCAGGGCTGGGATCTACACACATGAATCTTGGAGCATTGTCATTAGAACTAGTTGAATTTCCTCTAGGTGATAACATGCTGGTTGATGAGGGCCCACTAACATCCACTTGACCAGGACCCAAGCTATCAACAGCCTCAGTCCCACTGAAATCAGAATTTTGGGTTGAAGAAGCACTTGCCATACTTCCCTTCCTTGTGATTCCACCACCAACTCCATCCATTATCCCATTCACTGCATCAACATATCTCTGTCCACTATCATGCAAATCCCCAAACTGTAACATACCAGAAGGATCAAGTTCTGAAGCAGAAAACAAAAACAACCTTAACTTAGCAGACCCATCTGAAGACCTCTCAACCAATTTCTCATACTCGTCCATCATGTTATCAAGATCATCGGGACATGAAATTGACACCAATGCATCAAGATCCTCATCGGGGAGCTGATATTTGATAACCACAGGTTGCCCATAAGTATCCACCATCTTTTGCACCAGCTCATTAAAGCTCATATCTCTCCTGACACTAATGATCCTTGTCTGCCCCCCTACATACCTCAACATCCCATCGCTTGGCCTGGGCAAAATCTTTCCCCCAAAACTGCACAAAAACTTTACTTTCTTCCCCGACACTAAATCATCCCCACCATCATCACTTGCCTGATCAGCCCCACTGCCAGCAACCCGGTTGCCCGAATTGGGACTATAACCAAACCCAGTAGCTGAATTACTGCTTGCCTGGTCAGTGGCATTGCCACTAACCCTATTCCCCAAATTGGTACTATAACCAAACCCAGTTGCCATATCACTGCCAGCCGGATCCATGCCATTTCCAACAACACGATTGCCAAAATTCACATTATAGCCAGTCCCAGTTGCCATAGCACCACTAGCAAGAGCAGCAGCATTGCCACCAACCCTACTGCCCAAATTGGGATTATAACCAAACCCAACACCAACATTAGGGCTCACACCCGGATGCCCCACAGGCACAGGAACACGGGGGCCCCACACAGCCACACCTGGCGGCGCTGCATTTCCATACCCTAAACCAACAAACCCAGCATCGGGAGCCGTCCCCGCCACCGGGTAATAAAATGGTATCGACCCAGGGCTTCCGGCTGTAGCTGCCTCGCGAGCCAGGTTAGGGAAAAATCCTTCGAGGTTTCGAGCGGTAGAAGCAGCAGGCGCAATGCGGGGCTCTTCGGCTGTAGTTCGAGCTACGTTTAAGGGCCTTAGATCTTTCGGAACCGCGTTTTGATCAAATGCCATATCTACAATATATATCTAATTCAATTTCGCTATAAACCAATCTAGGCAACAAAACGCTAGGTTTTTTCTCAATGGGTTTTTTCTTTTTTCCTTTTCTCTGCATTAAGGTTCGTAACTAGTCCTAGAAACTATGACAATTGACAAACCCATGCAAATTAGACAAAATTAGAGAAATACATTGGGGTTTTTTACGCAACAAACAGAGCTAAGCAAAGAAAGATAAGAGAGAGTGAGATAGAGATAAATACCAGATTTGAACGGTGATCGAGAGTAAAAGAGAGAGAGGGAGAGAGAGAAGGGAAGAGATAACAGAGAGTCCGAGTCTGAGTCGGTGCAGTCGCCTCGATTCGGGGCTTTGATGAATCTTCTTTCTCTCAACTCCCTCGCACTTTTTTCTCTCTCTCTAGTTTGTGTCTACGGTAATTTCATTCTTTAATTTTTTTTTTCTTTGTAACATATAATATTACTTTTCTGGGTGGGATTTTATTTTCTCGGGAAAATGATCGAAAACTGTTTGTTGTATGTGCGCAGTTAGACTCTGAAGAAGAAGGAGGCGGCGTGGCCTTTTTCCACAGGCTTTAAGCAATTTGAGAGAGAAAGGGGGAGAGGCACGTGGATGCCCTCATGCAAACCAAGTTTTTTTCTTCAGTCAAAATATTGTATGTTTGTGTGTGGGACAGTGACCATTTTTTTTTAATGAGACTTCCCCCCCCCCCCCCCCCCCTTTTTTTTCCAATAAAATTGCCAAGTGCAAACCTCAATAAAATTGCCAAGTGCACACCTTCAAGAAAAGTTATAAAAAATAATTGCTTCCTCACGAAGAAACCAAATTAAGTAGATACCCATAAGTTTTAATTTTGTTTTAGATTCAGTTGGGATTAGGAACTGAAATTGGATTTGTCGAAATTATGACACGTGTCTCTTGTATTCGGTTAAAGAATGCAAATCTCAATCCCAATAATTCAATTCCAACTAAAACCAAATTCAAGCTTCTCACCTTCTTTTTTTTTTTTCTTTTTAAGGTAAGAAAATGAAAGATTATTGAACATAAAATGAAATATATTGATGAATGGTATTATGAGTAATGTTACATACCATTGACACACCTAAGGGGAGACCCACATGGGCCATGGCCTCTCCCCACTTTTGCAAGATTGCTTATAAATTTGTCTTATTTTATAATCTTGGGCAAAATAATTTTCGTTTGACCCCTTGTCATTAAAAAGTAGTCCAACTATATGATGTTAATTCGAGCCTCTCAATCCCAAACGGGCTAGAAAAAAAAAAATGGTCCCAAACTTTCTACGAATAATTTTGTGACTCTTCTAATTCCACATTTTTCAAAACATAGCAACAATTTTTAGGTACGGTTTATCAATATTTTATTTATTTAATATAAAACGTATTTTCTTATTCATTAGTAAATATAAAAATTTTAGTATTATGCTGCTGAATTTTTATTATGAAGAATACCATATACTAGAAGAAATAGATCTAAACTCTAATAGGTATGATTTTTTTTTTTTTAATCAATTATGTTTAGTCTCATGCCATTTGATTTTTATTTTATCATATTGAGCTATCAAACACTTGGTTATTGTTATTTAATTAATTTTCATTATATAATTAATTGTGGAAACATAATATAAACTTCCATAGTTATATGAAAGTTATTATATTTTATTGTTCCTCATGCTTTCTTACCTAAATACCTTAATGTAGGTCGTTGCCATGTAAATTTATTTGTAGATGATGAGAAAACCAACTACAATTGTTAACTTTTTCAAAATAAAAAATATACAAAGTTCAAAAGTTAATGTTGGTGATACATCATCGTTAACCTCTAATATTAATTTCTTTTGCTTATATTTTGTTAACAGTGAATGAATGCTAATTTTATTTTTTATATGTTGATTTGATCTCCAATTTTAATATATTTATTATTTATGTTTTGGTCCTCTATATTAATATATGACTTATTCATGCTTTGGCCCTTATCAATTACAATTCTTGGTTCCGTCCTTGCTACATATTACATTCTTATTTCATCCCAGCTCATTAGGCAATCTAGACTAATATGGTAGTGCCTATCGACCCGTGAATATTTTTTATTTTAGTAAGGGTTGTTGTGGTTAGCCCAATGAAATATTGGTGTAATATATATGTAGAATTACTTATGATATTATTTATATGAGAATTTCTATTTAGCATACCTCCATTCCACCCTTATTCTCTTAAATTGATGTGACAGTGTCCAATCTCCAAATAAAATGCGTACTATTTTATTATTAGTATCAACTAATTATAATATTTGTTTACATGTGAAATTCCTCTTCAAAAATAACAATGGTGTCTTCAATTATGTGACTGAGATAAAGAGATTTTAGTTTAACCATGGTTGTCACTTCTCTTCTTTTTTTTCTTTTTTTTCTTTTAATTGAATGGGGAAAAGGGTTAGAGGGCTTTGTCACATCTCTTAAAATTGTCAATTAACTCTCCTTAAAATTGTCAACACGAAAACCTTATCAAAGGAATGTACAATCTTTTAAAAGGTCCTTTCATCATAGTAGAAAAATGCTTGAGGATGCTTTGAGGCAATCCAATATAAATGACTGTTACCTACCAAGTGCCAGTCTTTTTCTTGCCTGACTTTTTGAACATGAACCCACGCAACAACATTCGTCCCAAAAAAAGAAACCGCATATTATATATGTCCCAATCTTTCTACAAAGATGACATGGTACTACGTAATTATTTGCCCTAATTGATGAATGAATCCCATTCCTTTCTCAGAAAAGTATTGCCTAAAAGTAGGATTAGAAAAGCCTCTTCCGGCTTACGCTTCCATTAGAATCAAAACGGTTGAAAAAAATTTCTAATGCGCCTCTAACTAAAGTGATTTTTGAGTGGCCTCTGTCTCATAAAAGTTGGAGTCTGAGATTACCGAAGATGGAAAGATCTCAAATTTGAAAACGCTTTGTCAAAGACAAAGACTCTACACGTCTTCGTCAATCTTTATGCATCTCCATCTTTATTTGCGAGGATCGTAGATAATTAGACCGAAAGGTGTAAGCAAATTGTAGTAACGGTTGTAGTATTCAAAAGTGTTATGAAACTTTTTGAATTATTTTACACTATCAAATGGATAAGAGAGTAGATTTAATTATTATTTAAATAAAGGGAAAAGCACAATGAGATCGATGGAAGACAATTAGAGGGCAGTATGAAAGCAAGAAAGTGGAGAAAGGGCTCAATAGAAACATTCAAACAGAGCACTTTAGATCAGCTTCCATGCAAGAACTTTGAGTGAGACAACAATGTTTGGCTTTTACGGATGAAAAGGGACGTTTCACATAGAGTGAGAAAGAAAACAAAACAAAAAAATAAAAGCAAACAGAAAGTTGTAAAACATATTTTATTAGTGAAAATCATACGCGTCTTTACTTTTCTGCTTTTCTTGTTGGGTAAGATAAAGAATAGGACAACCTTTTTCCGTGTGTGTGTTTTTTTTCCCCCAGAAATCTAGGGCCAAATGTATAATAGAGAAAAGAATAAAAAAAAATAATAAGTGATTACACACAATTCGTGTCTCGATAAACTTTTTAAAGTAGGAGTGCGTATGATGATTCGATTTCGTAAGTTAGATGCGTGTTTTTAAATAAAATCATAAAAAGTATTTTATTTGAAAGGGTGTTTGAAAATAATGGCAATTTATTTGCATGTAGGAGTGCGTTTTAAAAAAATACACAACTTAAAGGCCGAATATCAATTTTATCAAATACTATATTGTGTTTTTTAAAAATCGTGTTTTTACTACTTGAGTTTTGCAACCGTTATTTTAAAACCGCTAAACTAAACCAACACTTAAAAAAATAGGGCAAAAATGTTACTCTATAGTCATCAGCCATTTTCATTCGCACAATTAGTGTCACTTTGAATGGCCAACACAGCAAGCATGACCGTAGACTATAATAACTATGGATTTATTAAATTATTTTTTGTCTATCAACTTAAACTTTTAAAAATGAGTGATAGTTTAAGATAATAGCTCTGTTTGTTAAACTCGTAAGCTTTCCTCAAAAACTGCAGATCAGACGTGACGTGACAAAAGGCTGACAAGCTACAGTAAGGTTGAAAAATAAAAAATCTTTTGTCGAAAATGCCCTTGTTCTTTAGTTAGACCTTATGTTTGATGAGAGTGTTGTAGACATACGCAAATGTGAGGGCATTTTTTACCCTTTTTTTTTTTTTTTTTCAACAAAGTTGCATGTTGCTTCAGCCTTTTGTCAAATCACGTCCCGTGTGCAGTTTTTTTTTTAAAATTCTTTAACAACTACAAGCTTAACAAATAGAGCTAATATCATTATCGAAGTTCTGAATTCGAATTTTAACTTTATAATTGTTTCCGGTCCCATCAACCTATCCATATACATTCCAACCACCTCCTTAAATCTAAACATATACGTGTCTACATCATGTTATCTAATAGCACTAAAGATTGGAAATAAGAAAGAAAAGATGTTCCACCAACCTTTGTGTTACTTGTTGACCAGCAGATAATCCTATTTTGTGGGGTATGCCATGTTTCCTACATTCAGAAATTAATGCTGTGAACCCCGTTTATGTTGTCCTTTCTGCTTGTAACACCCAGACATTATGGGAAAGAGATTGATGATTCGATATCATGCTTTACGTGTCTCTCTATTGAATTCTTCTTGCACAAAAAGCAAGACTTTGAACAAATTAAATCCACTTTCTGCACTGTGTTGGATTTGCTCCAAAAATATATGAAAATGATGGGCAATCCAAATCCTGTAGATGAAAGATCATGAGAAATGACATAATTGAATTCATGGGATATTCACACGTTATTTCATATCAATTTTAATACGCTTGCTTAGGCACTCCACCAAATAATAAGGGAAATGTTTTAGTTGAAAATACCGATTCAATTTTATTTTGTTGGCTACTTGTTTTATGACTTTAATTTGAGCGGCGTCTTCAAGTAGCAGACGGAAATACCTATATCATGTTAATAGCAGGTTTGTAGCTAACTACTATTCTACCTTTTAATTAAGGAGATGGTCGTCCACTCCTATGTGATGTGACCACGCCTTTACCCCAAAGCGGTGGTCGATCACCCCATAAAAGTAACTAAAGTGGTCCGACTACTTTAAGCGGTAATTAAGTTAATTATTCTTCTTTTTTATATGTACGGGGCTTAATGGTGGTCGTTGGACTACAATTTTCAAAACCTATATAGAGTCAACACAGCTAGCTAGGATGGTCAATGAACCGTCCAAATTTGTGTGAGATGATCGGATAAGTGATTGTGATGAAGAGCCATGCAACTGGCCCTACTCACATGGGTGAGTGCAGTATTATTTTGTCTGTTTCCTTAGAATGCAGAAGACTTTGACAATCCACCATGCATATATGGGAGTGGGGAAGTTACTTAATCTGTAAGTTAGCACTTGTTGTTGACTATCTGGGCAAAAATCTCCTCTGGTGATGCTAACAATTAACCACCTTCATGAGCTAAGAACAGAGAAAGATCGAGGAAGGTGCATGACATGACAGCTTGTAGGCAAGGGGGTCACGAAGCTAGCCCACCTCACTGGAAATTTTCCTTTAATTTGTTTAGGCTGTCGCATAAAGGTCCCCAGTCTCCTGACCATCTCAGGCTTGGGTCTTTTGTCCGTGCATGGTGATAGGTGTGAATTAAGTTTCAATTTTATGTTAAAGGTCTATTCAAAAGTTTTAGGACGGTTGAATACTGATTTGGTTAACCCTTTAATTCTTAAATTCATGATTTGGTTAACACTTTACTGATTTGGTTAACCCTTTAATTCTTAAATTCGTGATTTGGTTAACACTTTCAAATTCAACGTTCACAGTAGACAAATGATTTATATCAAGTATCAACACTAACTTGATAGTAGCTAACATAGCGGATAACATGATAGAAGAAGAATAGAAGCTGCAATGTCTTCTATTATAAAAGAATAATTTTATGGAATATTTTTTTATTTTATTTTTATATTTCTAAAGTTGATGTGGTTTTTAAAATTACCATTCGATCAAAATTCAATAGTGATCCATCACAAATTCAATGATTCTTTTAATAGCCACATCAACTTTAGATTGATGAAAAGATAATAAAAAGATGGTTTCTAGCATTACTTATTATAAAAAGAACCAAAAGCCAATACTTGAAAAAGAACGATAAAAAGGGTACCCCAAAAGAGTGATTTGGCTATGGTGCTCAAATGCATGGCATGTGGCTTATGTGGGCAGTGATAGATGTGAATTAAGTTTGAATTTTATGTTAAGAGTCTAACCATTGATCAAGACTCATATTACTATTAGATATTAATTTGATTAAACCGTTAATTGATCCTTATTGCCGAAACATTATTCTACCACACTTTTAAATCTGACTTTCGCAATGGTCCACTCTATAAAATTATTAATACTAACTTGATAGTATGTTTTTTTTTTTTTTTTTTTTTTTTTTGTGGCTCCTTTCATTTATCAGTATTCAATAATTTAACAGTATATTCATACATAATAATAAGACATTTTAATCCCGTGTATAAGTCACCCACTTTCTATACCGAATACCAATTATTATGTAAGAGCCTAACCCTTAATCTAAATGTCCTAAATTAAATATTGATTTGATTAAGCCCTTAACTCTTAACTATTAAGCTCGTAACATATTACAATTTCTCTACTATGAAGCTATGGATGATGTATTACATGTCGGCAAGAGTCACATTCTTATCCTTATGGGTTAAGGATTTATGGCGTTATGGGTGGGTATCCTCACAAGTGTTCATGAATCTGACGAACGGCGGCATGCACCATGCCTCCGGTGGGCCTTGTCTCTTGAGATGTCATATATTTTTATATAAATAATAAAACAACACAAACTAATTTAACTTATTTTCTTCTTCTATTTTTTTTTTCTTTCTTACTTGATTACATATAATTTTATATCTTTTGCTTATATATATATATATATATATATTTGGTCCTCTTTCTGAAATTTTAATCACTTCTACCTTTCCATCTCATCTTTAAAAATGATTATTTAATAAATTTTTGATATCCACTTTTTTTAAAGTTAATGTATACTATATATAGAAGTATTAAGTCTTTAATGTTCGAATAGAAAAAAAAAAAAAAAGTCTTTAATGTTCAAATTAAATTATCAAAATATTCATACAATAAATCTAATATCATTCTAGCTTTTCAATCTAATATATTTTATCCACATCTACCACCATGAACGAGTTGAATACGGTCTTAAGTGGCTGGCTCCTCGGTCTGGACTGATTAAAGTTAACTAGGATGCTGCAATTGATATATCTGGGAAGAGGATGGGAATGGGGATTATTGCTAGAGACCACGAAGGGTATGTTTTGGCTTCCATGTGTTCCATAAAACAATTCATTGTGGACCCTGCTGTTGCAGAAGCATATGCTGCTTTGAAGGCGGTGGAATTCTGTTGTGATTTAGGATTGCAGAATATTTTGTTGGAAGGAGATGCGTTGGAAATCGTAAATGCTTTGTTGTTAGATGATCCCTCTTGGAGTCGCTACGGTCATTTGATTGATGACACAAGATTATTACTTCAGAGATTTTGTTCTTGGGAGGTGCAGCACGTCAAGAACAAGAAAGGAGCAAATATGGCTACTCATAGTTTAGCAAAGAGGGTTTTTCGACAATCTTTAGAGCAAATTTGGTTAGAAGATTCTCCTGTTTTCATTCATGATATTGTATGTGCTGAACAAGTTTTGTGAGTTTTTAATGATATCATGAAAGATCATTTAAAAAAAAAAAAATCTAATATATTTTATAGCTTTCCAAATTCTGAGCATAAAATTCGGCCTTGAATTCAATCTTCGTCACCCGCTACAAAATACCCTCCACTACCAACTGCCATGCCGGCCCAATTGACTATAGGCCCACCAAAGTCCTGCTCTTGCTTAGTCACCCTAGGTCCCTAGCCATACTCGTAGGCCCTTACATGGCACTGAAGTTTTTGATTGCGAACTCTAGGATTGAGAATCTAGAAAAGAGTTTTGAGTTTGAGCTCTTTTTATAATTTATCCTTTATCTAAATTAAATATTTTATGTGTTAAATTAATAATAACTAATATTTTTCCTCAAACTTCATCGTACAAGTTTTATGAATAAAAATGATTGCACTATAGTTGAAAGATGGACATTTTAGATAGATCAGTCGAAATATGCTGCATCAAGCATCTCCCTTTTCAAAAGCAGATTCTTTAAGATCATTTCCATACTCTCTTTCCCCTATCCATGAAGTAGTAAGAATTCTCCACTATCCACTCACATAAAAAAAAAATAAAAAGAGAAAGAATTCTCCCCTATCCATGGAGTAGTAAGAATTCTGCTCACAGTGTGTTATTATTTTGGCCGGTTTCAATTTGGAAAATGGGCGTTAGATTGGATTAGCTTATATGATAAATTTAAGAGCCTAACTTTTTATGTTTCTTTAGTTATACAATTTTTGGCGTATTAATTAGGTATTTACCATTTAGTACGGAAACAAATACCATATCACATGTTCAAATCTCAAATGACTAACTTATAAAAATGACTACTTAGTGTCTAAGTAAAGTTGTCACAACAGTGAAAAGGTCTACTAGATCCAAAGTAAAAGCTATCATTGAGTGAGCTGCCACGGGCATTAACACGGAAGCATGATAGATTGTTATAATCTCATGGGGCTAAATTTGGAATATGAACGATAGATTGAGCCATCCTAGTATGCGATAAATTTAAAAACTTAACTTTTCGCGTTTCATGAATTCGAGAGCTTCTGACATATCGATTAGGTACCTAATACTATGCTATCCAAACCAACCATTTGACATTAGTTCTAAGATTTTGCTTTGTTTGGTTGTTGTTAGCTCTCTCAATCTATTACCCTAATTGCAATATCCTTCAATATTTCAATTTGGTTTATGTACCTTATCAATCTACCATTGGGATTGCAAGGTCCATCTTTAGCCCCCCCCCAAAAGACAAAAATGCCACACAAAAATTAAACAAAAAAAAAAAAAAAAAAAAAACAAAAATATGCCAAAAAAAAAAGGGGGGGGGGGGAGCGCCACCACTGGTAGTTAGTTTTTTTATGATTTTTTTTTCAATTTTTTTTTCAGATTTTTAGAGTACTTTTTATTATTATTATTTTTTTTTGGCAAAAAGGGGCATTGCACGCTAATGACATATTGGTAGTGTAGTTGGTCCTAACTTATTTATTGCAAGAAACTTATTAATATATATATATATATATATATATATATATATTATATATATATAATATATATGAAATAGCAGGAAGCGTGCCGTATCCATTGATTCCATTCGTATCAGTCACCTAAACTGAGCTGACTTAAAATTTTGCTCAACTGTTTGGCCTTGTTTCTCTCTCGTTCTTGTATTTGTTTAATCATCCCTTGAGTCTTTTATTAGACCAAATATCTTTTTTTTTTTTTTTGTAAACCAAATAATCATTTCTTGATCAAACCCTCACGGGACTTTCACGCTATGGGCCCTTAAAGATGTTGGCACAACGGTCAAGATCATTTCGTTTACTAAAGTGTTTCCAATATTCTCGTACAGCTTCTACCGCCAGGTCAACCACCACGGGTCAACCTGATTGTTGGTGAAAGAATGATGACACTCATCATCACACTTATTTTATATTTGTTAAAGGTTGAGGCGAGTGTTTTAAGAGTTTTTTTTTNTTTTTTTTTTTAGGGGTGGGGTGGGTGGTCTTTTTGGTTTTTAAGTAGCTCATGTGAAAAGTCAATTAAAACATTTTATGGTAGTCTGTGTGAAATAAGTATGAAGAACAAAGTAATATTACTCTTGTTAGAAACTACAATTTTATTTGGCTATTATATCACTTTGCTGATGTGACCGTGTTAATCAACTCTTTAATTTTATTGAAACAAAAGTTACAAAAACTCAATAAACAAAAGGTACAATAACTCAAGAGTTATAAAATAGTTTGTGTAAATTAATTATTGTTGTTAATGTAAAAGTAAAAGAGACGTATAACGTTTAAAATCATTCTTTTTAAATAGAATCTTGTATACATGAATTAAATAATTAAGGGAATATGTAACTGAAAAAAAAAAAAAAAAGGCTTTGACGTGTGAATGTATGTTATAGGCTGAACCGTTTTAATTTTGTGTCTTTCTTTCATGCTTTCATTTTCTTACATTATTTTGTGTTTGGTATTAGAGCCGAAACCAAGAGTTTTTGTAATTTAACATGGTATCAAAGCAAAAAGTCTTAAGTTTGAACCTTAATTAAATCTTTTCTTCATTATTTGATTCATGTATACAAAACTTTATTTATTGAGAAAGAGTTTGAGCATTACACGTCTATTTTACTTTTACATTAACAATAATAATTAATTTACACAAATCATCTTATAATTCTTGAATTCTTGTAACTTTTGTCTCTTGAGTTTTTGTACTCTTGTCTCTTGATGTGTGGATGTATGCTATAGGCCGAACCACCTTAATTCTGCGTATTTCTTTTATGCTTTAATCTCTTTACATTATTTTGTCGTCTTATTTGGCATCAAAACCGATATCAAGAGTTTTTATAATTTAACAATTTTTTTTTTTTAACAAATAATAAATTGACACTGTCACGTTAGCAAAATGAGATAATATTATAATAAAAGTATAATTTTTATCATTATTCCGATCAACAATATTTAGCAGGAATGTGAACTTAATTGGTTTGCATCATGGACACAAAAAATCTGCAATTGTATGGAAGACATTAGATGCCTTACTATTAGGTTTTTTTTTTTCTTTCTAAGGCAATGAGGGGAAAGGGGATACAGGGGAAGATGCCTTACTATTCGATGCAACTAAAGGAGCGTTGATAAGGTTAAAAAGCTCTTTTATTTTTATTTTTCTAAGCAATACTGATAGAAAAGGATTAGATGGGGCCGGGTTTTTGCCACTTCTAATTCAAATGGCATCTACAAGCATGGGGCTTTGTGGGAATACTTCCAAACTGTGAACTGCCCAATTTGCTATCAAAGTGTGCTCTAAAATTTGCACAATCTATGAGACGATCTCACTTGAAAAGGAGTGGAGCTAGCTGCTGCATGGTGAATATCAATTGTTGATGGCAGAAATATGCCAATTTGAGATGAACTTTTTTGTTAAAGGCTCTATTTATTACCTCAATTTGTTCACCCAAAATTAAGTCATCACTCATTTATTCATTAGAATATTAATTAAATAAATCAAAAAAATTTCATATCAACCTAAAATTTTGGATAAGTCTTGATGAATTTAAAGTTTGTCTTATAATTTACCTTCAATTTTAATTAAGCATTTCACGCTACGTATTAATTACAGACAATTTAGAACCAACAAATGATTAAAATTCAATTTCTATTGAATTGAATTGTAGTTTCATACACATGGAATTTGTAAAACTAAAAGAAAAGAAAGGAAAAGTCAAGAAAAAGTCAACGAAAAATGACAACGAAGCGAATATTCTCATGGACGTTACGTAGCGGTTGCCCCTTGGAGCACACAACGCTTTTCCACACTTACAGCCCTAACTGAATCACACCCGCCATAACCACCAGCACCGCCAAAAAAAGCAAAAAAGAAAACTAACCTCTCTCTATCTAACTAAGGCCGTGATCTCCGAGGAGGGAGGCGAGGCAGGCAACCTGGCGCAGAAGTTCTTCGACGGGAAGTCGATGGAGCGGCGGTTGCCTTCGTCCTCGAAGTTGAGGGCGTAGCTGAGGGCGTCGTACTTGAAGTCGGCGGAGTGGCGCCGGTTGTGGTGGTGCCGCCTGGCGCCGATTCGTGAGATGAAGTTCCGGCACTTGTCTTTGAGCTCCGGCGACTTTGCCCAGAAGGACGAGCTCCGGACGAGCCTGGCCTTGGGATCGGAGGTCGGGGATTCAAGGAGGAGGTGGTGGGGGGTCATGCGGAAGCAGCAGAGGGAGGACTTGAGCTTTTGTTTGAGAGAGGCCGGTGAGGAATTGTGGTGGTGGTGGTCGTCCTCCATGAGAACTGTGAGAAGCTAGGCAGGTCTGGTGGTTGTGGTGGTAAGCGGCCAGTGGTGCGTGTATGTGTTTATATATATATGGGTGTGTGTGGGGGAGAGGGTGTGAAAAGACGAATGAGGATGCGGAGGGGCCGGGGGGCTCTGAAGAGTCTGGACTTTGAGGGACCCAAGGTTGAGGGAGATTATCGTCATTTCTCATCTTCTTATTAAATTGTACTTTATTATCCTAAAAAATATTAACTTTTGTTTTTTAATTGAATAGATCATAAAATTTTATTCTATCCATATGTATTGCTTCCAAAGCATATATCAAATTGGGTTTAGTTCCCCAACTCAAACCTGTATCCTATATTAATTAGTCTTATTAGTCTTTTTATCTTTTGTGTTATTTAAATGAATAAAAAAAAAATATAAAAAATAGAATAAACTTAATGGGAGTTTTATGTGGTTTAACCTGGTGATTTAATTGCAAGTTTTATATTCTTGATATGGGTTAAGGATTACTTAATTTTGGGTTCATTTTCACGTTGTGATATATAAATGTTGTAAGTTAGAGTTTTCTATTTCGAGGTGAGTTTAAGAATATATATAAAAGACAAAGTTTTTCTCTTAATTGAGTTAAGTTTTTTTTTTTCTTAATTCAGTTTATTAAATTGACATATATTTAAAATATATGCAAGAATCACATACTTTATTAAAATACATATAAAAATTATATGTATTTTAAACATATATTAATTTAATAAATTAAATTGAACAAAAATTAAAAATTTTAAACTTAATTTGAAGAAAAACTTTGTTCATATAGACAATGACCCTTATCTTATCTATCTGCTTTTACCTTCTTTGGTTTTTTTTTTTTTGTTTTTTGTTGTTTTAAAAAAAAGCTTTTACATTATTTGTGAATGAAAAATGATATTCTTTTGTTCGATAAGGTTGACAAGAAGAATCATGGGACCACTAAGAAAGTGCTGGGATAGATAATGTTTGTCATATTCTTGACCTGCAAGAGCCACCACCTCTTTTGGCATATACCTTTCTCTCAAGACTTTTTTTTAAAAAAAAAAAAATAAAAATTATCATCGATGAAGAAGAAATTGCATTGGGAACAAATTTTTTTTTTTTTGTTCTCTCCCTCTCCCTCTATTGCGTTGCAATAATTTTTTAAATTGATATCTGTCCTTATAATAGGTAATTTTTATATGTATTTTTAATAAGGTTAACAGAATAATAACACATATTTTACACTCTCTAAAAGCATCTCTAAGAGTGTAACTAAATATGCGATAATAACTAAGTTTAGCTAATATAGGCTACTTTTTCATATCCAACAGATTAAGTAAAATACATTTTTTTCTTTATAGTGTGAATAATAAATAGCACCATCTATTTATTTACTATTCACACTATAAGTAATTTTTTATTATTTTTTTCTCTCTTTCTCCTCCTTTACCCAAACCAAAAGAATCAAAACCCACTCATTTTCTCTCTCTTCTCATTCACCTAAACCAAAGAATTAAAAAATAATATTTAAATAAAATAGAAAGAAAAATACATAATTTATTGGAGTTTATAATGAAAAGTTAGAAGTTAAAATAAAAAAAAATGATATTTTGAATAGCTAAACTAGATATCATTGTTGGAGATGCTTTAAGAATATATATCAGTTTAATATATTGTGTCGGTCCTTTAGAGAAAAACTTTATCCTTATACTGATGGGCGCAGGAAGAGAATCACGTATGTTCAGCACTCAGCACCAAAATCAACCACAAGTCTGGGTCCTCTGATTGGGCTGCTTTGAAAAGGGTGGCCATTTTTCAAATGGGCGTTTGATGGGTCATAAAAAAAAAATGGGTTGATTGTTAGGGTTAGGTACGATGTTTGCATTGGAGTTGGGCCTTCTAGGTCCTTGATATCCTGGTTGCTACCACTGAACTTTTCAGTTTCTAACTTTCTATGGGTTTTTGTTAGTTTCAGAGTAGAGAGTTTTTGTGTAACTAAATACGAAAAATTATTTCAAGATCCTAACCAAATAACAAATATATATATTATATATATATATATATATATATATATTATATATATATATATATAAAGATTTCCTCCAAACTAAGATGAAAGAATTTTTTCCAACTTAATATAAAAAAATGTTACTGTCATTTTGCATGTGAGAAACGCATAATTTTACATAATAAAGACAAAATTGGAAGAAATTATTAAAAAAAAGCATGTGCTTGTGTTTCTCATACAAAGAGATACATTTATTTTATAGACTGAGTTAACGAAAATTTCTCTAACCCAATTTAAAAGAAAACCCTGTCTCACACACACACACACACACACACACACACACACACACCACATATATATATATATAACAAAAATGTATTATATCAAAAGAAACTATGTCCAAATGTTTTGGTAAAATTATATAATGATTTTTTATTTTTTTCCCTCTAAATTAGGTTTGAAGAACTTTCAACACAATCTATTAAACTGTAATGTGTCTAAAATATATGTGAGAATCACATACTCTATTAAAAATGTATGTGAGATTTACATGCATTTTAGACACATGTTAATTTAATAGCATTTAATAACTACCTATTTTAAACGATCTTGAAATTGTTTTGGTCTGTTTTTAGTGTTTTTTTTATTTTTAGGTTTAATGTTTTAAATGAAACCATGTATTTAAAACAACATCATTTTGGTAAATTTGTTATTATATATATATATATATATATATATATATATAAATAAGGGTAATCGCATACGCCTACCTTGAAATTGCTAACCGCATCCGCCTAGGTGATTATTGATTTTTGCCAACCATATATCAAAGCGATTATGTAATTAATAGCGTTTAATAACTACCTACTTATACAATCCTAATTATTAAACTACGTTCGGTACACGTATGAAATGGTCATTCCTTTAAAAATAAGAATTAGGTATTACTGAAAATACAAAAAGTTCAAATGAAATAACAATTCTTATTCTTTTATTTGTTGAGAACGCATCATCTTCTAACTCACTTTAATAAATTGAGTTGGTGAGAATTTGGGAGAAAAATTTGTCCAATTAATTAAATGTAACAATCGGTACCAATTGACTTTTTGGTAACAATTAGTCCTAGTAAAGAAGATAGAATAGACACCTCAAAAAAGAAAAAGAAAAAGAGAGAATAAAAGAGTAGCACTCACTAGGAAAAAAAACTTTTTATATAGACTTTTTGGTTTTACGTGTGTGAATAAGAATATTTAGTCATTTTATCAAAAAAAAAAAAGAATATTTAGTCATCAAATTACGATGGAACCACGGACCGGATCAGGATCCACTTTAAAAATCCAGGCCGTTCGTTATATAGAACAGCTTAGAAGATGCCACGTGTATAAATTTTTGGATTCCAAAAATTGAACCCAGCCCTTTGTTTCGAACAAAAACCACTCTCCTTTTCTTACCTTTTTTTTCCTCTTTTGGTTTCCTTTTGATCTGATTTTTTCTTTTCTTTTTTTATTTCCTTTTTTATAACGAACGGCCTGGATTTTTTAAAATTTGGATCCGGCAATTTCAAAGAAATTCCCCAAGGACAAGCAAAGTAATAATTTATATAAAACAAATTAAAAATACAACATTTTTTCCCAAAGGCCAAACCCCCTGTTTTGGCGTTGTCTGGTCAGTTGGAATACATTTTGGTCGTTGGTTGGTAAGTTTCCCTTAACCTTCCTTATCTCCTTCCTCTCCTCTTCCTTTTCTCACTTTCAATCCTAAAGATATAATAAAAAACTGATAAAAAAATCATCACAGAAGATTTCTCTGATTAATTTTAGTACATATCAGTCTTCTCCTTTTGAAGATATGACATAGTTTGTGTTCTTTCAAATTATCATCTTTGTTCATTGGGTGCTTCTTCCTTACTGGGGGCTGTTCAGAAACATTAGAGGAGAAGAAAAAGGCTAAATCTTTTTGGGTAAAAAGCAATGGCTGGAATGCTTCCTGGTGTGGAATGTGCCCGAAGGAGACGGGTCCGTCAGAGCAGTGGCTTGTCAGATCTACCAAACCATGGTTGGACAAGGCGGTCATCTCTCTGTTTATACACAAGCAGCCATGAAACCCACCTTATCTCTACCTCTCCAATGGTACGTATGCCTTTCTCTTTCTGATTTAGATCCCGTCTTTTTTTCTTTTCTTTTTTTGATATGACTGAGTCTGATATTGTTTAAATTTGAACCCCCCCCCCCCCCCCCCCCCAAAAAAGAGGGGAAAAAAGCTATGTTGAACCAAGCATCCCAGGATGCGGAATTGGAAGGAGCAGCTAGAGAAGCCAAGGGGAGATTAGATGAAAGGTTGAAAGCACCAAGAAAATCCGAGAGCAAAAGGTAAGGATATCTTTGTGATTTCAGGCTCATGTTAGCCAAATTTAACATTCCCAACCTCACCCTCCTATTTTAACTTAGTTTTCATGATTATTAGGGGTAATACCAAAGACAGCTTGAGGTGTGTGGAGGGCAGGTCCATGCTCCATGGAGGGTTGCACACAGAGGTGTTGGGATCAAAACAGAGCCGCCCAAAGAAGTTCAGTTGGGCCAAGTTTAGCTGGAAGGCCTCAGATCAAAACATCTGTGCTATTTGCATATGAGAAGCTTGTGTCATGGCTAGAGAGGACAATGCTCAAAACATCTTCTTTATAGTTTTATACCTTATTTGTGGAATGATCACCATTTTTGTGGTGTTTGTCTAGGAATCCAAGTTTTTTTTTTTTAATTTTTAATTTTTTTTTATGCAAGTCTTGGATTGGCAAAAGATCCAATGAAGTAAATATGCAAGACATGATGTTCCATAGGGTTTGAGGTTGAAAATGGGAAAATTAAATATTCCTTTTAAGTTATCCTTGTCGAGCCTTATGTAGACTTGAAATTATGATCTTAACTTGACTCGAAGATTAAACAAAAATCCCAAATCTTCCAGATTTGGATCTGCTACCGGAGGTGCTTGGGAATCTTGAATAATGAATATTAATTTGGCAATGATCTTAAACAGAGTATTTATGGGAATGATCTTGAACATTAATCTGCTTGCCAAAAGCTGCACTAGAACAAACTTGAGGCAGATTCAGTGACAAAAATTAATGGATGTTTGTATAGTTGACCACACACCGGTAGTCGAGCTAAGAAGACCTGCTAAGACAAAAAACCGGCAAGGGTGACTCACCGGAGGGATTGGCGTAAAACACTTCAATGCGTAACTCGGTGGGATATTTGAGAGAGAATCTAATGGAGAAGGGAATGGAGAGGAAAAAATGGAAAAAGGATCCTCTCCATTTTCTTTATGGAAAAATGTGCATATCTCAAAATAGATTCCGGCACCTTCACATATATGGTACGAGCATTCTCAATAAGCTTTTTAATTTAATAGTTTATCCAAATTTTAGAAAAATTCTTCAAAATGCTCTATATCAATCTTTTTATCATTTTTCTAAACTAACCCATGTCAGAAACCATCTCCAAATTTAATCTTCAATTTTTCATGCTATTCAATTTTTTATTATTTTAGAAATTTTTTCCCGCTTTTTCCTATGGTTGGCACATGAATCCCTCTCGAAGAAAGAAAAAAAAAGATCACGAACCAAGAACACATAAGAAGAAAAACGAAATTAAAAAAAAAAAAAATAGAGAAGAGATTTTGGGCTCTATTTGGTTGGTTAGAAAGTGTAGGGGAAAGTAACACACACTTGGGTTTTCGAATTGGGTATTCTAGTGTTGTGATTGTTGATGTTTGTGTGTGTTTTGGAAGGATATTGTTGATGTTTGTGTTTATTACGGTAGTGCATAGAAGAATATGAAAAGAGAAGATGAAGAGGAGAAGAAGAAGATTAATGGAGGAATTAAAAAAATAATAAAAATATAAAAATTGCATTTAAATAGAATATAGAGAGATTTAAAGAGTTTGTTGAGGAAAGTTTTGAAAAGTGATTAGTTAAACTAAAAAATATGAGTTTTTGAACAAAATTTTAGCTAAATAATAGATAACTCATTGTAAATGTTCTAAGTGAGCTTGATATAGTAAAGACCGGGGTTAAAGGGTTCGATATGAAAGGTCAGATATTCTTATGAATGGTTTTCTTTCGGGGATGCTTGCTGGGATATCTTTCTTTTTATGGTCCCCCCATCTCGTGTCTATCGGTTGTTGTCGCCACGGGGGGGGGGGATGACATGCGCCCGGCCCAATAACATATAGATCTTTCAAAGCCCAAAAAGTAACAAGTTTTATTGGGCTTAAGTGGGCCTTGTGTTTCTCCCCTGCAATCTTTTTTCCCATTCAATTAAAAATTAATAAAAAAAGGTGGGCCTTGTGGGGCCCGAAGAGGCCACTAGTAAATGGAATCACAATGAGCTTCTTAAGACCTACAAGAATCATGATATCACACATTATATTACTGAGGTTTTTTTTTTTGGATCTCATTATTTTACTGAGTTGTGCCTTCTAATTCCCTAACAAGTTTTGGTCTATAACTTGTCCCACCCGAATGCAGTAAGAAGTTTAAAAAGAAGAAAATTTGTCACAAGGAGCTTTCTAAGAGGAACACGCTAATACCCTAAGCTGCACTAAACCAAGCTTGCAGTAGATTCAATGACAAAATCAAAAGGTTTCTTAAGACCCTTCAGGAGTCATCATTGCATTATATTATTGAATTAACCCTTGTAATACCTAACAAGTTTTGACCCTACCCAATTGCAGTAAGACATTTAAAAAGGATAAAAAAAACTGTCATAAGGAGCTTTCTATGAGAGACATATCTGACATCACAGGAAGAAACAGAGATAATTTGTGATTGGTCTGCGTCACAAGAAAAAGTATGGAAACCACCTAAAACTAAATAAGTAAATTTATCATTTTTAATTAGTTTACTAAGAGTTTGGCTTGGGACGCAACCGAATCCATTTACAAAATAATTATCCTCTTGAACAGGCTCAAACTCCATCAGTTCCTCGAAATTTCAGCAGGCCACAAATCCTCAGTCAATTCATTAATGGTAAGGAGGCCTACTCTGCAAAGACAAAGAAACAGCTGAGATCCAGCAATGCACGTTTGTCTAGTTCATCTTTTGCTATATATAAACAAAGATAATGCCAACTGATTTTTTTTTTTATGAACAAAGTGACAGACAGATCAGAAGCAATCTTTTGGATCCATATCAAGGTATTCTCAGATCCTAGTCTTTTGCCTAATTAAAGAAAAGTATGAGATCATGGGCATATGCATTTTTATATATCAAGTTTTTATGACTTTCATATGAATCATTGACATGTATCATATTATGAAGCAAACAACCATGTGAATCCTCCCACTATCGTTTTACCTTTCATAATCTCCGTCGGACATGACTCGGATCATTGTCATGTTCTCCTAAAGCTTTAATTATAACACGTTAAATATTTATTTGAAATAAGAAGTGAATTATAAGATAAAGTTTAAACTTAGGATATCTATTCTCATATCATGTTAAATTAATAATTATCTCAAAAATTATATTAATAGAAATGCTAAATTTAATCATTGATTTTATCTCCAAAAATTTGAAAAAATAACAAAAAATTTAGAGCTTGTTTAAAACCATTTTATTAATAGTACCTTCCAAAAAAAAATTCCAATCCAATCCCAATTTCCCCCTGAGAATTGAAGAAAGAATCTAGAATTTGGGTGTATTTTTAAGAGCTGGGGTTAGAGTGCCTAAACAATATCTGTCTTTGTTTAGTTTTTATCTCTGCCCATTAAATTAGATCCTGGATTTCATCACTCCATGCTCTTTAATTTATCTATTTTTTTTTTTCTCTTAAAACCTCTCTCCCCATCCCCAAAAAAGAAAATAATAAAAGTAATGCCACACTTCGCCCACTTTACACCATTAACGTGGCATGAGCTTAATAGAGGTATAAAATTTTGTATTTTTAAGTTGTCATTCATCTTATGCTGAGTCAGTCGTGCGAATTGGGTGTAATAAAATACTGCTCGTCTTATTGTTTGGTTGCATTCATCCAAATCTATCCAATTTATTAAAATTGACATATGTCTGTAGAGCTCATGATGCATATGAGAATAACATTATTTGTTAATACTATTAAAAATGCACGTAAAAATCATACAGTTTAAATACAAGCCAATTTAAACGACGGAATCAAAAGAAATTTGACTGACCCCTCAATTCCGAGGAAGATTTTGTCCAAAAAGTTAAATCCATGAGGTGATGAGGAATATATGTAATTAAGAATTCCAAATAGCAATAGATTTATATCCATCACATGATATTCACATGCAAAACCAGGAAATAATTCATGCTAAAACAACCAAACAAAAACGTCGAGGAGCAGTCGGGTCACGTGGCTCACCCTTGTTCGTAAGTAATCGGTTGGTGGTTGGCTGCAGGTGATGTTCCATTGTAGCTTCCCTGTAGCCTCCTTTCCATTCCATTCCCTTTCTTACTTTTTAACCCAAACCCACCCAACGTACTATAATTCAGAGAGAGAGAGAGAGAGAGGGAGAAGAGAGGCTGAAAAATGATAAAGATTGTTGTAGAGGCATGGACCCATTTTTGCCTCCCACCATCTTTCAATGATATGCACTACTGTAACTGTAACTCTTTGTTTTCTCCTCCTACTTGTACATAAAGTATTACTTTTTTTTTTTCAATCAAACTGTCTTTTAAGGTATAATCTCTTCTTGATCTTCATCAAGTCATTCATGTGGGTGTTTCTTATTTGCTTCAGGCAGCTTGAGATGGAGGCACACAAATATCATAAAACCATGAATTTAATCTAGCAGTACCATTCACAAAGTCCCTTTTTTTCCCCGTTTTCTCTTTTGAATTATTTGGGTTGATCATAATCCAATGGCTGGAATGCTTCCTGGAGTGGAATGTGCTAGAAGGAGACGTTTCCATCAGAGTGGAGCTTCCTCGGATTCACCAAACATGGCTGCACATGGAGGGACAAGGCGGTCGTCTTTCTGTTTGTACACAAGCAACCATGAATCGCATCATACCTCTGCCTCTTCACAGGTACATCATCTCTCTCTCAATTTTTCTTTCTTTTTTGGGTCAAAACAATAATACATAACTAATATCATTATATATAAAAAAAAAAAACAGCAAAGAAGTTTATTAAACCAAGATGAGAAGCTAGAAGTAGTAGCCAGAGAAGCCAAGGAAAGATTAGATGGAAGGTTGAAAACACAAAGAAAACCAGAAGCTAAAAGGTATATATATATATATATATTATGAGTTAAGCTTTTGATTCCAAATCCTATTTATAGTAAACTGTGGCAGTAAAAATACACTCTTTGATTAAATTTTTTTTACAAGTCTTGGCTTATTCAAAGTCTGATTTTTACTGTAACAGTATACTAAATAGTATTAATCTTCTATTGTTTGAATGTTTAATTTGTTGTCTCTTTCTCTTATAATTTGATATATATTAGGAATAGCAGCAAAGAGAGCTTGAGGTGTGTGGAGGAGGGCAGATCTGTGGTTCTAGGGGAGCTGCACAAAGAGGTGTTTGGGTCTAAGAAAGGTGGGTCAAGAAGGTTCAGCTGGACCAAGCTGAGCTGGAAGGCGGCGGACCAAGATGAGTGCGCTGTTTGCCTGGAACGGTTCAAGGCCGGCGAGACCCTGGTGCACCTGCCTTGTGCACACCGCTTCCATGTGAGATGTTTGGTGCCATGGCTAGAGAACAATGCCCATTGCCCTTGCTGCAGAATGGGGATAATCTCCCAATAATTCCCTTTTCTTTGTGATGTTTGTCTGAAATCTGCCTACCGTTTTTTGAAGTTCAGTATTGGCAAAAGATCCAATCCAGCAAAAATTTAAGACACAGAAGTGCTTCATCGGGTCACAGAGAAATTTGGATAGAGAATTGGTAAATCTTATATTATAGTTTGTGTATACAATCTGGGAAATATTTGCATGAAACTACTACTTTTCTTACTTTCTAGTAGCGGTGACAACTTTTGTTCGCGTATCGAGTTTGAGTTGTATTAAAATATGAGTATAAAATTATATAAATGACAACTTTTGGGTATACACCCGAGCGAGTGACACTCAATTTGATCACTTTAATTAAATAGATTAAACTCATCAATTCTATTCCGTTAATTTCGTGTTGGGTTTGTATCGGGTTCACATGTTATATAAAAAATTTCAAATCCTAAGTGATGCGTGCCAGATTTAAGTTGTGTTGTATCGATGCATAAGTATATAAACTATATAAGTGAATTTTAATCCGACCCATATAATTATACGGGTTAAATATCTCAATTTTAACCCTTTAATTTATTGTTGGGTTTATCTCGAGTTATGTAAAAAATAGTCAACTATTATTTTCTGACGAGTAAACAGTGTGGAACTTATAAAGCTTCATAAATGTGAGTAATTCATGTACCTAATGTGAAACTTCAACTTTCTGCTCTAATAGATAGTCCTACATGCAGGAAGTGATATTGTCAGAGATAAACCAGATAGTGTTGTTTCTATACTCAGATGGTTGAGGAATTAGACAAGAAGATATACTATAGTTGTACAAGAGTTATATACATATTGATTCTTTGTAGAAGCAAGTGGCCCTGATTGCCCCAAAGATCACTTTCGGTCCATTCATTAATTTGTCCCACATTGAAAACTCTAAGTTCAAATAATGCACCACTATTGCCTATCAGTGGGGCCATTGAGGATGGGAAGAAATTATGGAATTTCACCAGCCAATTATTACAACACTACCTTTTGAATCAATCTGGGGGTGATAATCATCCAACTACATCAAGGTTGTTCCAGCCTAAGACGTCATACCAATTATCGTATTACAGAGCTTTCATTATTGTTAGTGATATGAAAGTATGACTATTATGAGGTATTATATGTCACCTTCTGATAGTGGAATGTCATTACGGATCACCCACATCTTGGTCTCTTATCTTTGATCTTTATGATATTTTGGATTAAGATTAGGGTTAGCGGTTCTTATTTGATGTAAAACTGTACAAGTAAACCTTAACTTGATTAATTTAATCAAACAGGTCAAACTCTTCAATCTTAATTTATTAATTTCGTGTTGAGTTTATATCGAATTCGCAGGTCGGATAAAACTTTACCAGCCCTAATCAAGATCAATGGTGAAATTGGGAATTGTCAATATCATATCTCTGTTCATAAATGGACTAGAAAGAGGAGAAAAACAAAAATGTCATATTTGTTTATTCTCTGCTCATCCACCCGGTGGAGGCACAGAATGGAGCAGGTTCTACTTGAAATCTAATTAGGTCAGATTTTCTTCTGGTTGGGGAGATTTGGTTTTTAGGAAGTCTTTTTTTTTTAAAAAAAAAAAAAAGAGACTATAATATAATGGACAGAGTTTTCCTCCAAATTGAATTGAAGGAATTTTCTTCAACTCAATCTATAAAAATGACATGTGTCATTTTAACATGTAAGATGCACATGTTTTTTTTTAATAATAGGGACAAAGTTAAAAAAAACTTTTATTAAAACAATATGTGCATTTCACATGCTATTAAAAAAAATGACACGTGTCATTTTTAATATTTTATAGATGGGGTTGGAAGAAGTTCATTCAACTCAGTTTGGAGGAAAACTCTGTCCTAATATAATATATTAGTGGTAAATCATCACTTATCCTAAAAAGCTAACATTTTAGCTATTTAACATAGTATTACTATGTTACTATGTGATACTGGAGCATTATATCATGTGACACTGACGATGACATTATGGATTTAAAAGGGAAAGATTGTAACACTCCAATCTTATATTAAGAAGTTAATTAACTTACATAGAGTGTGTGGATTATAAAAAAGTTCAAGGGTGTTAAGTCTCAATGAGCCTAGGTGAGACTAGGCTCAATAAGTAGTTATAGGGAATTCCAATTACAACTTAACTAGTCATTTTAAATTGATAATGAAGATATGACTAGTACTTTTCCATAAGTCGTTACAAATTTAAATCATCACTTATCCCAAAAGCTTAAACAGATAGAAAATTGTGAATTTAATTATTTAATTAATATTTTAATACTATCACTCACATATTGACTTAAATTCTCCCTTAATAAACGAGGCTCAATACGTCGAATATTTAATTGAAATATGAGGTAAATATTTAAGCTTTTGGAATAAGTGGTGATTTAACATTGTTTCATAGTAGAGGTCCTAAATTCAAACCTTATATTCATCATTTACCTCTCATTTCAATTAAATATTTCACGTGTTGGACTTCATTTATTAAGGAGAAATTTGAGTCCACACTTAAAAGATTATAATGTTGAAATATTAATTAAAATGATTAAAGTTACTTTTTTTTAACAGCTTAAGCGTTTGTTATAAGTGATTATTTAATAATTAAGACGTCACTCAATTCAAAAGCTTAAAACAATTGATTTAGGTACTATTTTGAATTATTAACCACTCCATTTTATGATAAATTTTCAACGTGGGGTTTAATTATTTTTGGACTGACGTGTATATACTCGACGCTTCTTGTTCTAGCTTCGTTAATCTCGTTTGTCTTGGAAGATAGTACAAATGCCACTTATTCAAATGGATATGATTGAAGTAATTTGAGATATGGTCCATTTAACTAAATTGATATTAACAAGTTGGTATGAAAAGGTGGAGAATATGAAAACACTGGTTTAATGGGTTCAATCATTACCCCTTTCCCCCTCTTGAATAAAAAAAGATAAAAAAAAAAATAGGAGGATTCAATCATTAATGATTGTGTAATGTTACACTGAAAGATGTTAGATTATAATTAAATAATTAAATTTATATTTTTTATTTAATGAGATAAATAATTATTTATTATAGTATCAAAACAAAAATTCTGAATTCGAAGATTGTTTTCATAATTTACGTCACATTTTAATTAAGTGTTGGCTTCTCTCCCGTTAAATATGAATGGTCAAAATTAAAATTCACTAAAATCCATTTAATGCTTAAAGTTGTCCTGTTATTTTTAAAGGGACTTAAGCCAAACTCTTTGTTATTATGTGGGTAAAGAGATAAGCCATTAGTTGATTAAAAGATTATCTTAAACCTAAGAACTTTAAACCTCCCAATCAGTTATTAGAGTTGAGATAATTAATTTTTGCTTTTTTTTTTAATCAACTCAATGGGTTTATATAACATTACAAGAAAATGTGATAGAGATAAACTACTCTCATATAGGTGTATCTTATCAGTGCTATCATTAACACTTAGCAACTACTAATAAATATAATGATAAAGATAATAAAATACAATGAGATAATCTTTTATTCAACTAATAGCTTATCTTTTTAGCCACATAACACTTTTCAATAAAATATTTTGTCTTGGTGAAAATTTAACAATGACATAAATTTTCTACATACTAGGTTGTAAAAAAAAAATTTCAAACCCAACCTTTAAATGTATTAATTGTCTCTTATCATGTAAAAATTATATATCTTTTTAATAATATGTACTTCTTACATGCTTTTTAATAACATTAGTAATAAAAACATGTACTTCTTATATATTCAAATGACACAATACTTTTCGAGATTGAATTTGAGAATTCCTACAACTCAGTTGGCAAGAAATTTATATCCATTTAACAAAAGAAAGTAATGTAATGTTTACATTGATATTAACGAGTCTTGTAGTTTTTTTTTTTTTGTAAATTAGAAAAAAAATTCCTCCCCTAGGATTGGCACAAAGGGATTGGAAAATAGTTTTTAATTATAGGGAAAATCTACCAGTATCATCTATGAGTATCACCACAATCCCTAGCACCATAACTTAAGATTTACATCCTTTAGTTTTCTATGACAATTTTATAATGGAGTTCTTAAAATCCTAATCATTATTTTTAAATTAAATAATTCAGATTTTACCACAAAAGTTCGTCTTGAAGTTAAACTAAAAAATATAAGACCTTAATGACTTTAAACCCCATATTCATTTAAGATATGGTTTTTACTTAGAAAAATGAATAATGTTACTCATCACATTTATTTATTACACTTATTTATACTGGTTGACAAGATGTGTTTTAAATAGCTTCACATGTTAGCCGCGAATATAAAAAAAAAACCCCACTTAAAACGCTAGCGTCAACCTATATAAAATATGTGTAAAAAGTAGCATTAGTATAAGAAAAATTTACTTTCTAATAATATAAAAGGACTCAGCTAGACTGGGCCAAGATCATCTTGAGGCTCACACCTATAGAAATACCCCGGCCCAAACTTTGCCAGAGGAACCAAACAAAACGACATCGTCTCATCTAATATAATTATTGGTGGCCACCTTGTTTTAGCTTTTTAGTCTTTGAACCCCCTCCCCGCAACGGCTAGTTTCTAGTGACCGTTCGGAGCAACCCAAATTCAAAATCTGAAAGCAACTCCTACACACCACAGTAAACACATTGAAAATCCTGTATCTCCTTTCAATTACAAATACTCACAAAACCCGAAAATTCACAGAAAACAAATCCAAAAGAAAAAATAAATTTCCAAGGAATTCAAATCCCAGCTCAAAAATCTCAAATCTTTGTTTCACCAGCAAAAATGGTTTACTCCTACACACCCACATACTACTCCACACTTCATGACTCAATCACCTCTCTGTGCAAGACCATCCTGCCATTCGGCCTCAAGAAGCGGATGCAGCGCTTGCCGTCTTCCGATCAAAAGCTCTCGAAGCTGCAGTCGGATAATCTGAAATGGCAGCAGGATTCTTTCCACCAGATGCTAAACCTGATGGGTCTACACAAAGAAGGGATTTTGGCTGAGACCGAGGTGTCGGCTTTTCGGACGCATTTGCTAGAGACCCTTATCGCTTCTCCGGTGGAGCACGAGCTGCCAAGTATGTTAAGAGATAAGTTGCTTTTCTTGCAGGTAAATTTGTTTACTATCTCCTGGCTCAAATTTGATTGCTTAGAACCTGAATTAGCATAAGGATCCATTCATTCTGAGACTAATTCGACTATTTTCTTTTCTTTCCCTTGGTTTTCTCAGTAACCAAACGGGTTTAGCCTTGAAATTTTGTTTCCTGAAGTATATTGAATATGTAAGATTCCTTCTCTTTGTTCTTTTCTTCTTCCAGGAGCTCCTTTACGCGAAGTGTATTTCCTCAGAGGACTACCATGCTTCAAAGAGGCCATTGTTGCAGAGACTGGCGGTTCAAGGAGCAGAGATTGAGGCTAGAGATGTAATTGTTGCTGGGCAAAGAGACCCAAAAGAGAACGCAGAAGAAGAATGGTCTGTGATTGACTTAAAGGATGAGAAATGCTTGCTAAAAAATAAAGAGAACTCCAATTCGAAGAACAAATCGAAGCATGGCTCAGCAGTGAAGCAGATCAAAGGAGCAGCCTCTGTTTTAGGCTTTTACAGACCCGGAAAGAACAAAGAAGAGAAGAGCATATTTGACACCGAGTCAAATTTCGCTAACAATGAAATGCGGTATTCCAGAGAAAACCCGTTTTGGGATAGCCATTTGAAGCATAAAGAAAGCGAAAAACCGTCAATTCTAATGCCAGAAAGCTTGCCACTGGAATCCACCAAGAGGAAACCTTTTAGGACTCTATTTCAGAGAGAGCAGAGAGAAGGACATGGGGGTGGATCAGGTGGTGGTGATGGTGATCAAAATGGTGCTGGTTCTGCGGAGAGAGGTGCTAAATCTGCAAAGAAGCAATGGGGTTTTGATGGGTTCAAGAAATGGAAGAAAAGTGACTCAGATGATGAGACAGCTCCTCTCCCTCTCAATGAAAGATCCGACAGCAAGGCTTATTTGGAGTCTGGCCGGCTTGTCGCGAGCCCTATTGGTGAGGGGCCAGACACCAAGCTGATCAAAAGGAAGTTGCATTCGGATGGTTCTCCGTCTGATTTCTTCATAGATAAGGTTTGGATTTCCTGACTCAAGATTATTGATTTTGTGTTAGGTAGTTGGACTAATTTGAAAGCTTGTGCTGTGAAATTGATATTTGTGTTGTTTTTTGTTTGTGAAGGTTTTAGGAGACAAGATAAAGAAGGAGCTGTCAAGAATCCAGACAGAGCTCTGCACCACAAACCCTAATCTTCAATTCTCGTAAGCCTTCTTCTTTTTCTCTTCTTATTTTCTGAGTTCTTTTGGTGCCTCTCTCTCTCTCTCTCTCTCTCTCTCTCTCTCTTTCACATAGAGAATGGATCGATATGTGTGTGTATGTGTGATGATGATGATAAGTTTTGTCTTACAAGTAGGCCCACTTCTGTTCTCATGTGACATTATCAGGAATGATCAAATCGAAGCAATTTCGACCAAGCTTCCTGTCGACAAGGCTGAATTGAAAAAGTTCTTCCCCAAGTGAGGCAACTTCTATTTTTCCATATTGATGCATTCTCTCTATTGCTGTGAAGAATGTTTTTGTTCATAATAATTATAGCTACCTAAAGATGTTTAATAGATGAAGTTCAAACAAACCTAAGTTAGAGACCGTTAAAATTAGACTATAAGACCAATGAGGGCTAAAAAAGTGGAAGATTGAGATTCGGTGCGGGGGTACAATACCTCTTATTTGGGTCATTTATTTAAAATGAACGACAAAGATCGCGATAACACATAAAAGAGAGCAAAAACAAGGGGTGGCTTGGACCATGAGCAACTTGAGGTGGCTGAACCACCCTTAATGGTCACCTCAGTGGCTTGCATGCCACCATGTGACTTACAAGCCGTGCAAGCTACCTTTTTTCTCTTTCCTATGCATTGTTACTATTTGTGTTGTTTAAATGAACAGACCAAATAAAAGGTATTGCCTCAGTCCGAATCTCAAAAGTGCATATATTTTCATACTCAACTAGAAAATGGCAGCTGCAAGACTTAAAACTCTGCCTAGTTATCATACATTAGATCATATGCCACTATCTGGGTTTTCACTCATTTCACTTTTGGATTGTTTTTCTCTGTTGAAGATCATGGTGTGATCGGTATGGTGACGTTGTATTGGATGTGGTGAAGAAAGAATTCAAAGACCATGTTGGAGAGATGGACAATATGCGAAGTGCTGCGAGAGAGAGACATGGGCACTCAATGGGATGGACGACATTTGAAGATGATGAGAACTGCCACCCAAATCTCTTTGCTCACCATGATAATCCATTCCCCAGTAGTAATAGTAGTGGAAAGGGACACCAAAATAATCCCTTCTTTCATGACTCCACAGAAAGTAATGGAAATAAGCTGAGATCTGAATCAGCTATTTTCCATGACCAGAACCCCTTCTGGACTCCAACGCCTGCCTCCTCTTCTTTGCTAGGTTAGATGAAAAGTTTACTTCTGTTTCCTCTCTCTTTCCTGAGAGTAATGCATATCTACTGTGAATTTGTTGGTGTATGAACCATGAAAAATTCTTCATGTAATTCAAATTCTTTTATCCAGTATGTGCAATAATTATCTGCCACTTCAACTCTTTTTTTCAATGTAGTGATTGCTAAGTTTGAATCAACTTTGTTTGCTGTTTTGAAAACAAGTTTTTTGTTTTCAAAACAGCAAAACACGTTTTATTTTGTAATGAAGGCGTTTGGCCAGTTGTTTTGAAAACAAAAAGAAATGAAAACATAAACAAGAGAAACAAGAAATATGAAAACAATTTTCCACAACCGAAAGAGAGAGGATTCACGGTGGAGACGAGGTACTTGTGGAAGCAAGGATTTCATCCTCCAAGATGAGAGTTTTCTCTTGCTCCTTGTCTTTAAATTTGCTTTGAGATTTGGGGTCTTTTGGAGATTTTGGGTTGAATTATTGGTTGATGAAGCTCTAGGGTCTGATCTTTCTCTTTGGGTTTGTTCCACAACTGATTGATGGATGGGTTCTATGCGTTCCGTTCTGTTGGTGTTTTGGTTTAAGATTTGGGGCTTTTGGTTTTATTGATTATTGGAGTTTGTTTTTCCCCTGTTCTTGTAGGAGCTGACCGAATTTGAGTGGTTTACTAGTGTAACAGACTAACAGTGTTGTTGATCTTAACCCAAAACTGGTGTGATTTTGGGTTTATGCTCTTCTCGATGGTTTTAGTTTGGGTTGTGTTCTTGAGCAATTGATGATGAATTTTAGTTTGTGTTCTATTTGTTTGGATGTTTTGATCAACCAAATTAATTGGTTAGAAAATTTCCAAAAGACCTCAAATATCAAAGCAAATTCAAAGATAAGGAGGAAGAGAAAACTCTCACCTTGGATGATGAAGTCCTTGCTTCCACGGGTAGCTCTTCTCCACCCGTGAATCTTCTCTCTCTCGGTTTGGGCAGAAGAAAGGAAGAAGAAAGGGAGATGTATCAATTTAACACAAAACAGAGAGGCTCCTTTCCTTGTCAAAGTGCTCTAAGAGGACCAGCATCCTAGATATTTAGGATGTAATGGAGCCTCCCTGTTTTGTGTTAAACGAAGAAAGGGACCAGGTAATGGTCTTGTTTTTTGTACTAATTGCTCCGATCGTAAGCATATGTACTAGATGAAGCATTGCAGTATTTTAGCTGATTCCTAAAATTCGAGCCTCCCTGTTCAAACACTACTTCTGCAGTTTATACCCTTCCCAATTTTAATGTATTTGCTGCATGCAAACTTGATGAGTGTGGTAGCTATTTGGCCTGGCTTTCTCAAACTGTTCCAAATTTGAAAAGCCATGATATGTTGGGCAATGGGGACAGTACTGAACCATGCCCACCTAATTTCAAAGCAAATTTGAAAACCCTCAACCCATATTTTGGTTAAAAGAGACAAATCTAGTCTATAACGCTAAGGAAGAGGGCATTTCTATTCCAATCCATTCATTTTAGCTATATGAGTTGTCAAAATTAGGCCTTCTTTTTTATTTGTTACTTCTAGTATTTGGATGATTTGAGATTGGAAACAAGGTTAGTCCATTATCTCATAGTTAGTCCTTAAGCTAGCTATAACGGGAACATCCTTGTTTCCTTGCAATATACGAACGAGGAAAAGTGAAGGGCTTATAACTTCTAAGGTCGAGCTATGTTTTCCACTTGAGGCAAGGCTAGGTGCACTTTGTTGCTAATGGCTGGTTAAGCAGGTATGGTATTGACGAATGGTGATAAGCTAAAAAGCAAACTGCCCTCCCTTGTTTAACATCTTCAAGAAGTTCTTCTGCATTACGCATGATATTGCATTCCCCTATATGTGTGAACCAGAGCTAGTGGAAATCACCAAATAGGTGGACAAACTTTTTTCTTTTTTTTCTTTTTTAAATGTAGAAACTCTAAATAATTTTTCTATTTTTTTCTTAAGTGAATACTGTTTTGAAAGCAAGTGTCCAAACACCTTAACCACATTTTTCTGTTTTTAGAAACAATTTGCCAAACGTTTTTTTGACGAAAAAACAGCAAAAAATATTTTTCTGTTTTTATTCTCGAAAACAATTTTCAAAAACAAAAACAGAAACCAATTTGCCAAACAAGTGGGTTCTTCATGCGGCTATAAATCAAAATGGAAAATTTACTACCCAAGTAGAAAAGAAAAGAAATAATCGATTTTTTTTTTTAATTTTTTTGAAATAGCAAGAGTACTGTGGCTCATGGGAGAAGCAAACAGGTTCCAACTTTTCTATTCTAAGTTCAAAACTTGTGTTCTCCTTTCACATGAAACAAAATGCTTCAAAAAATCTGATTAATTTTAATAAAATAAGAATTAACAAAAATTTCAAAACTGAATTAAAAAAAAAAAAAAGCTGAAATACTTCAACTAGTTTGAAAGCTCGATAATCTAAGTTTGTTCCCAGGAATCAAAATCAGAGAATCCCCTCAAATTCGCAGCCCGAACTTCAAATTCACTACCCCAACTTTAAGGCTATATTTGTTAACCCCTTCCCCCTTCCCCTTTTTTTCCCTCTTAAAATCAACACCACTTTTAATATTCTATCAACATTTTTTAAAAACTCTTTTTACTTTTTATATTACATCACTTACATTTTATTATTATTCAAATAAAAAACTTACTAAAAAACAAAATTTTCTCACTTTTTCATACAAAAAATTTATTACTTTTTTTATATTTTATATCACATCATTCATTTCTATCACTATACAAAACACAAAAAAAAAAAACCAAAAGCTTTAACAAACATAGCCTACAGGATCCACTTTAAAAATCCAGGCCGTTCGTTATAAAGAACAGCTTGGAAGATGCCACGTGTATAAGTTTTTGGATTCCAAAAATTTGAACCCAGCCCTTTGTTTCGAACAAAAACCACTCTCCTTCTCTCTTTCAAAGAAATTCCCCAAGGACAAGCAAAGTAATAATTTATATAAAACAAATTAAAACTACAACATTTTTTCCCAAAGGCCAAACCCCCTGTTATGGCGTTGTCTGGTCAGTTACATTTCGGTCGTTGGTTGGTAAGTTTCCCTTAACCTTCCTTATCTCCTTCCTCTCCTCTTCCTTTTCTCACTTTCAATCCTAAAGATATAGGGATCCTGACTCAAGGAATACCTGAATTTCAGGGATCAGGGGATCCTAGTGCAGTGGTCAATAACTGTTATACTCTTAAAAGTTTAAGGCCAACATAATACTTCATACATTTTAACCAATTTCTGAGCCATATTGTTTGGGGGAAGCAGTGGATCATTTATCTGAGGCTGCATGTCCACTACAGAGATCATTGTACTTTAAAGTATGGCATTTTCACTGCCATTCGAAAATCAGGGATGAAAGCAATAACTACATAAATGCATACAAGTACTTTGCACCTGAGTTCACATCATGTTTGGGTCTTATGGAGGTTGGATTGATCACATTTATGAACATTTAACAGAAGCTATAATAACAATGAAGGAGCTAAAGGGCCGAGCCAGCCAATTCTCAATTTCTAAACTGGTAGATATAAGGTTTTGCCAAACCGAATCATGAGAAAAAGATGCTGCTGCAAGATAAGGAAAAAATAAAAATAAAACGAAATTCTAATACAAGTCTATATAAGGACAGTGAATACACATTTTATGAGTGAAAGGTAATCACTATTTACATTTATATGTACAATTACATCAAAGAGAATGAATTTCCGAGGTAGATACGGAAGACTCAGTGAAACCCTCGCGAACATCTCCTCGACATAGTGGACATACACTGTAAAACACCAATGAGGAGAGAGGGAGAGAGGCATCAGAGAAAACAGGCAAATACATTATGTAATATAAGATGAAAAAGGGAGAAAGAGACAAATAACCGAAGCAGAGGGTGGCCATGACAATTACCCGTGTATCTCTTTTAGCCACTTATCAACACATGACATATGATACTCATGGTGGCAAGGAAGAACTCGAATTTTGTCCCCTTCCTCATACTCAGCCAGGCAAATGTAACACCTATCAATTTGATTATTATAATTACTGTTAAACAAGTTCAAATAGAACACCGACAGAAACTGCTTACTGTTAACACTATCATAGAATAAGGCATAAATATAGTAGTAAACACTTTATATAACTCATTAGCAGCACATACACACACCCACACATGCACGTGCATGGAAAATATTATTTCAGTTATTTTAATTTCCAAAAGCATCTATATCATAAATAACATTGATGTGACAAGGGACATACTGTTCTACATCACTGCTCTCAGAGGTGTTGACCTTTTTGTGACTCTTGAGGGGGAAAGAGTCAACAACTGATTCAGGGGCTGGGAGAGAGACCATAGATAGGGAAAGTGACACAGGTTGGCGATGAATTTCATCTAAAACCTGCAAATAAAACATTACAAAAAAATCTGAGTTACCAAGTTAATTGCTGCAGTTCCATAGATGTTATCAAGATTCAATACTCCAATAGCAAAAAGAACAGGTAAGGTTTTTTTGAGCCGTAAATACAACTCACGCACTCATACCGGATTGAAATCGCGGCATCACACTCCACCCCGTATTTATAAGGAAGGAGATGATGTTTGGTCCAAGGAACATTGACAAATAGATAGAAGCAATTTAAATCAGGTAGCTAACTAGCAAGAATTTCATATTCTCCAAGAATCCAAATCTCACAACTGTCAAATCTCTTACAACTGGGGTATCAGAAAACACCTTGATACACAACCAAATAGATATGAATTATGGTTAGCACAGGGGCACAAATAATTAGAATGACAACAGTATCAACTGAAAGCAACAAGAATAAAACTAAAAAGCAGTTAATATCGTAGGGAAGATGTAACCATGAAGGATGGTTGAACTATTGAACCACCAAAGAATCAAACCTAGGCCTCATCTTTAACTTGAAGGATCTTCAATGTCTCCACTTAATGCTGATTGAAATACTAACATTACCAAAAATCATTTCTGAACTAACCAAAATCCAAATTTGTTACAAAAATTAACCTATTTATCTTTTCAAATGCTACATGAAACATAGTGAAGTATTCCTGCCGAATCCCAAACAATCCCAAGTTTATATGATGGAATAAAGTGTGAAAGATACCCACATGCAGACCCCAAGACACCTCCTCCTAAACCATGGATGTGGAACCTTGATAAAGTGTTCAAATAAAACGGTCTGCTGACATACTACGGAGTGTGAAAATTTTTGACAACATAAGTTTCCAGCACTGAGCAAAAACAAAAGTAAACTGGGAAAAAAAAGAGAGAGAAAGAGCGCCCATACACAGGCAATCAACTAGTTCAGAAACGAAAACTACCTCGAATAAAGCTTCAGCAAGCATGACTATGCGTGATATACTTGCACGAGTACTAGATTCTTCATTCGTCAAGACTGACTCACATGAGCATGTACCATCAGGGTGGAGACCTGATGGACAAGTGGTATTTCGTCTACCACTGTCATCAAGGCTGCCACGAAGTCTTTCCCAGATCTGCACAGATTTACGAAAGAGCAGTTCATAAGATTATCAAACGAGCATAAAGTAAAAGTTAAAAAAGCACTATATATCAATTCAGCTGCCCAGTTACAACAACCACATAGACAAAGTCTTTCCCAGATTTGCAAAGAGTTCTGCAGAAGAAGTTCATTAAATATTATCCCAGGAGTATGAAGTAAAATCAGACAGTAAATAATATAGCTTGCTACAGCTGCCCCATTACAACAAATACATAGACAACATAACAGAGCATGAAATCTATGACGTTGGTGTACAATAATAATGAGCAAACTTGAATGAAGATTTACAGATGTAGGTAAAAGGTGTATTTAGAAGTCTATAATGTAAATGAATAGTTCATAACATTACACTATACAGATCATAAGCCCCAAAAATCTCCCAAAAGAATGAAGCCCCAGAGATAATACAAGAATCTAGCTATCAGATGCAAATTCATGTGTAAAGGTTACAAAAGCAAAATATAACCAAAATGTTCTGAGAATCACCTCAGATCTCGAATTCCGTCGGCGTTCATTCAAGCTATGAATTCTATTGCCCAGATATCCACGATCACCTCCAACACCATCATCAAAAAAGTCACTACTCAGATCAAGGAGCCATCTATCATGAGATCCTAAATTCTCAGAATCATCTGTTGAGAAAAGAATGGTCGGAGAATCACTGTGCCTTCTAGAACTGCGTCTTGAAAATGCGTCCCAAAACAGTCTTCTACTGTTTCTTCTGACTTCCCGATTACTTTCATCAGCATTGCTTCTTGAAATAATGTTGGAAGAGATGGTTACCACATCAACCTGAAGTACACTTCCATCTCCCCAGCCCTGTTCCCCATTGGAAACAAGGAATCCTAGACCAGAAGGTATTGCCTCTGGAAAAGATTCATCTCCCAGTGATCGAGATGTTGCTGATACATTGGAATCATGAGGAACAGAATCAGAATCAGAGTTATGGACAGCAGTTACTTCACCAGGGCGATTCTCAACAGACACTCCATCAGAACTTGACTCTCCTAGATCTTGAGGAGACGAGCTGCTAGGACGAACCTTGGGACATATATGAGGTACTCCCCTGTCCACTGAATTATCAATACCATTGTCCGCATCCTTGTTAGTGTAAACATTAACAGAGACTGGATCTGAAGACTGATGTTCTTTAAACGAAGTACTAGCTGCAGTACTACTATCCCTATAAGACTCATCATGACTATGATCAGCACTTACCTGATGAGGAGGAACTAGCTCCTTACTTTCAGACAAGCACTTCCCTCGATTACTCGTTCCAGCATTTATTGAACCATCTTCAACTGAAGTATCCTCACTAGCCACAGTACTGCTCTCAGATAAGACACTAGTTTCAGTATTTGAGTAGGAGAACCTTCCTGTATCGGTACTCAGAGGGGTTTCCTCTGTGATGTTCTGAACTTCATTGATGACTGGATTAGAATGTTCAACAGAATTCACCAGAAATTCAGCTGGACAATCTTCCATCTGTAGAGAAGAATATCTGCCCATTAGTTTTTGTTTCGTCATCTAAAATTTAGTGCAAAACTCATGTCGCAAGTAAATTGAACAGAATCAAATTAATAGAACTTTCCAATGTCAAAAGTTTCAACCCTAAAGAGCTCGCCACCATTCAACAATACTAACAGAATTTGACAGACTAAATGCAGAAATCATAAAAAGTGATGATTTCAGCCTGCTGAGTTAAGATTTCGATTCAGTAAACCAACCATTTAGTCAAGACCCTAAATCCTTCATCTAATCCTTCCTCATGTTGATATGGTATAATTTTATTATGAACCTAAGAAATTGTAAGAACCAAACTTTATGTAAGGAAAGGCATCAAATGAATGACCTAATTAACCAAATTTCCAGATGCTTAAGACCCAAACATCAGATAATCAACAACTACTACAATTAACCCAATAAACCCAGTAGTAAACGCACCTATACATAGAAGAAAGCACATAAGAAACAAAGATCAAACGTAATCAGAAAACAGTCCCTTTCTTTTTGATTAGGCAAAAACACAAGGACCTATCTTCTGCATCATTTGGTAAATACCAAATCATCCAAAGTCAACATTTTGAATTGCAAATTTACAGTTTGAATTGAAAACAACAAAAATCAGGACATGGGTATTAGATTTACAGCTAAAAGATATCTTTTCCTTGATGGTGATTATGAATGGGACCGATCTCCGGCACTGATTGACCAATCCCAGATCATTCGAAAGTCATAAACTTGAATTTCAGATTCAAAATCGATCAGAACTGAAAATACGAGATGGGTATTGATAACAGAAACAAAAGATTAAAGCTTTTGTTGAAGATGGTGGGGTTGAGTGTACCTGACGCGTAGCGCGAGAAGTGGAGCCACCGCAGATGAGAGAGAAGAACTTTGAGCGGTTGGTGAGGTTGACTCGAGGCCGAGAAGGTCGTGACCCCGGCCGACTATTGCTCGAACCCATTCGAGAGAGAGAGAGAGAGAAAGAGAGAGAGGTAAGGCGAGAGGCTGAGGGGTGTGGAAGATGATGACGATGATAATGGAAAATTGAACACACACACACAACTCAGCTACGCTTTCAAATTCCAATTTCAATTATTTAAAGGTTAAGGCATGAGAGACACAAGGTGAGACAGCGTCTTGTACATCTCACTGTTTTTGTTTTTTGTTTTTGTTTTTGTTTTTCTCTTTCTTTTTCACGTTTAACTCAAATGAATGTAATTTTTTTAAAAAAAATATATATGAATTTCAGTTTAGTAAACTAAGTTAGAAATTCATCTATTTTTTTTAAAAAAAAAAAAAAAAAAACTTTGGTCCTTCTTTTTCCACCGGAAGTTGTTCAAATTGTGAATGGAAATTTTTGAATAAACAAAGCAAAAAGCTTAAACATACTTTTGGTTATTTTGATCTATGTGTTGCCGATTTTTTTCAATAAAATAGATTAATTTTTTTGCTTACAGTAGGAAGTGATCATCTAGTAGATTTTTCTAGTCTTAGACATATTTTTTGTTTAATTTACATATGACTCATAATGGGATTGTCTATATTCTATTTATTGATTTAATAATATATATATGTTGTTACTATAAAATGGGGACCACTCATTTCATGTTCTATATTATATTTCATAAATTTAATAATGTATTCTTGCGATTGGAAAATTGAGATAATTTATTTTATGGTTCATATTAGATTTTATAGATTAATGATTTATATATTGCCACATAATTTTAAATTTTTAAATGACATGACATTAAGTTCAAATGATGTGGTACCATTTTCACTATTAAATGTAACAAAACAAAATATTGACTTTAAAATTAAACTTATCCATTTCAATTTCATAATGTAACATAGCCATATATTTATTTTGGTAGAACCGTGGAAGCTAGGAGGCTTGCAAACCGAGAAGAATATTAACAAATACTCCAAAATACAGTTAAATTGACTTCGTTCGATAAAACTTTTTAGAGAGCATTTTTTACTTTTTAATTGTAATGTGACATAAAAGTGAAAGTAATTTTAAGTACTTTATGTATTGAGTTGTTTGTTAATACTTTTGTTTTTTTATAACAAAAATGAAATATTGTCCTAAAAAGTGTTGCCAAACCACTTCGCCTTCAACATTTTGTTTTCTCTTTTTAAAATAAAAACATCAATGAACATTTCAAAATACAAAATGACTTCCACTTTTACCTCACGTCAAAATATATTTTTTTTCTTAAAAAATATTAACAGCAAGCCAATATTCACTATTCACTTTCTCTCTCAAGTATGCAGGCTTTGGTGGAGAGGTTGATGGTGAACAATACAGCAAAAGTAGTCAAAATTCAAAGCTGCAGATTGTAAGTCATCTTTTTTTTCTTTTTT
>FXXK01000519.1:365149-434869 GCA_900184695.1 Betula pendula | reverse complement strand
TGAAGTCTCTGGTCTCTGTCAACTACTGTTTATTGTATTTACCTCTAAAAAGCTTTCTCAACTTCCACTTTCTTCCGTTCTTTCTTCATTTATTCACAAAAACTCACTAACCAACCAAACTCATGCTTCTAAACACTAAAAAATCACTCAAAAACAACTCACCGCAAAATTACAATACCAAAACTCTCAAAAACTTCACAACTCCATTTTCTTTCTCCTTCATCCATTTCTCAACCACAACAACCAAAACCAACAACAATCATTCTATTTTACTACCTACGATGAGAGATTGACATATTATTTAAACACATCAAATATAATAAGTGTAAATTTTGTAAATTTTTTCAAAATAATAAGTGTCTATTTTGTCAATAAATTTTATTTTTATTAATAAGATGTATTGATATTTTTAACTGACATGCTAACTTTTTATTGGATATTATAAAAAATAAGTTTTACCCCATATCCTTACGCCTTTGTTGAGAATCATGCTCTTAGAATATATATATATATATATATATTGTAAATTAATCAATTGACAAAGTTTTATTTTAAATTAAGTTAAAAGAAATTCTTCTAATCAATACTATTAAAATGACATTTATCATTAAATTATGTGATTCCCACACATGTTTTTAATAATATTAATAGAGTAGGTGACATATGTCCTTAGAGATGCATGTGAGAACTATTTATTCTAAATACAAATGTTATTTTAATAAATTTTTTTCAATCAAGTTTCGAAGAAAACTTGTACTATTCTTAAGTAGAAAGTCACCTCAAAACGGCTTTTATCATAGATAGCAATTAAGCTTTGTAACATTGGATAATGAATGTGTTCTGTGGAGAATCAACTCCTTGATACTCTCTTACTGCTTCTTTAATTATTAACCTTGCCCTTTTCTTTTTTCTTTTTTTTTTTCGAATAGAAAAAAAACCTTGCCCTTTTTAAGTGTAGAGAGAGAGAGAGAGAGAGAGAGAGAGAGAGAGAGAGCATTGAGATGTTACGTGTATGGGCTCGTTCAGGCCCATTCAAAACCCAACAAATAGCTTTAGCTGAAATTGAGCAAAATAGGCCTGACTTGGAGTCTTGGGTTTATTAATGTACAAAATGGACTCTATTATGTGAAGGGTAGAAGGCCCAGAGTTGGCCCAGACGCATCAACCTGATTATGACAGTCCTACCAAAAATTTCACATGACAGAGAAATTGAAGCAACCAAGTCAAAAAGTCATTGGTAAGCATTGAAAGTAGTTTAATATTAAGCAATTGGAGGTCACTACGTGGACAAATACAAATCATACACCTATGACTCGCTTTCGTAAGTACAAGTCATCAAGACTGATAGTCTATTTTTATACAGAAAAAATGCTTAGAAAATTATAATTTTTACTCCAATTCTTTATAAATTAGTGTGACAGTCACGCAAGATTGCTTCCATCAATTATAATCAAATTTTAATTTTAATTGATGTGGTAAGTAATATATAAATTTACAAACTGACATGGCATAATCACAATTAAAGTCAAAATTGTTTAGTTTCCAAAATTAAAAATTTTAATTATTTATTAATTGACGTCATATTTAAATTTTCACAAAGAAAACCTAATCCAAGACTCCAAGTTATCACATGCTCTTGACCAGGCAAAACAAGAGAAAGCTACTTCACTTTTGACTAAAATAAAGTTTTTAATTGATGATCCTTACTTTATGTAAGGGTGTTAGAGCAACAATAAAATAACTTTATTTTATTCAAAAATAAAGTGGAGGACAGTAAGGACAAATAATTAAATAATTTTTTTTTTAGTCAAAAGTAACGAAATCTTCTTTAAAAATGTTATCTGGTACAAGAAATTTTTCCTAGCAAAAATTAGAGGTTCTCTTTTGTTGATCTTTTTATTTTTCATTCTCTATTAAAGTGCAATCAACTATTTTGTAAAAATCATCCTTTTCCCTGTTCCCCTTATTTGAATAGAATAAAAAAAAAAACTATTTTGTAAAAATCTTCAATGCTAAATAGTTGAAAAATGATAAATACACTCTCATTCCCACACTTTTAAATTCATATTTTATCATGTGACAATATAGAGTATATAATAATAAAATCAAACAAAAACTTAATTATTAATTTTTATGATTTTAAAGGAAAATAATAATAATATAGAATTTAAATATAAGAAAAACGTCTTACTCATAGTAAGCAAGTATTAAGAGAAGAAATACCTTCTCATCAATGGGATAGTGTCATCTGGACTTTCTAGAGAAGTCCAGTAATTTTTGGTAGACATGCACCTACCAGAAACAAACATGGATGATATGCGTCTGACTTGCAGTTGTGAAATAAGCTATAGCCTCTATCCTCAGCCCCTTGTATAAATTCCACAGGCTACCTCTATAGGCTTTACCAATTACAACATTGCGAAGAGGAAGAGGCCAGAAGAGGAAGAGGAAGATGTCGGACCACCGTCCTCCTCCACGTGACAGTCCTCCTCCTCATCCTGGACCTCATGCGACTCCCCCAGGCCCTCCTGAGCCGGACAAACTTCATCCGCCGCCTCATCACCAACAACCTTCACCACCAGGCCCTAAACAACCACAACCACCACCACCCCACACGACACCTCCAGGTCCTCCACATGGCAGTCCTCCTCCTCATCCCGGACCTCATGCGGCTCCCCCAGGCCCTCCTGAGCCGGACAAACTTCATCCGCCACCTCACCACCGCGGCCCTTGATCATATGGGCTCAAAGCAAATAAGTGTATCTTGCATGGTGCAAGAACTACTAGCCAGGAACGTAATCTCTAGTTTGTGAGACTGTTTTTTACTAGCATGCACTTTTCACTTATGTCTTACCCTTTTTACGTTGTACTATAGAAGAAGAAAAAAAAAGACATCTATGGAAAAACTATGTCATTGTTGATATTCGATATTATAATAAAGTGTGAACCATATATGTTTATGTATATATAGATATGGTTGCCTCTTACACTTGGTAGTTCCTTTCTCCACCACTTCATTATTTTTCTGCTTTTTATTTTTTCGTTTCCTTTTGTCCCTTTCTTTCTTTTTGTTGGTGAAGATTAATACTTTAAGGGGCACGGATCGACTTGCCCTTTGTGGTGGAATTGCAGAAGTAAACATTGAAAATAGTGACGGAACAGATCCGAATTCGTTCGTCATTACTTGAATGAAACAACAAAAATCCCTCTACTCAGACACAAACACAAGTCCTGCATGCAGTCCAAGCGCCAAACTCGGCCATAATCTAAGGCAACCCAGTTATATATTTGTCCCACATAGGAAAAGTGCAAGAAAATCTTTTATTTATAAGTGATTGCAGTTAGCATAAGCAGCGTCGAGCTTGGTAACGCAAGCTTATAACCAAGTGGGACATTAACGTTGTTGGAGGTATTTGGGCTGTCACATGTGGGGTGATACGGTGTCATTCGGTTTGTTCACCTGGGGTGAAGTCAATAGGCACGCTCCCTACCCTTGGGTTAAAGGGCTCCCTATCCACCATGGTTGGGTAGCCAAGTCCAAATTTTCTGGAATTTCGATTGGAGGTAACAGTACTCCACAAATCAATTGATGTCCATCCCAAGCGTGCTGCTGCCTGTGTGTTTACCCCTTGTACCAACAACCACTTTTTTTTCCTATTTTTGAAGGAGAAAATAGCGTTGAAGGCCAACTTCCTGGTGGGTTTTTTTGGGTGATAAAAACGTTGTGGTTTGGTTTTTTGTTTTTTCTACCGCACTTAAGTGGGATTTTATCTTTTATTAATTTTATCAATCAAATGGATACAGAGTAGTGCAGTTTTTGCTCTAAATAATTTACAAACGGATACTTCGCATTAGCAATTTTAGTCGCTAAAATGTGTACTATTACGACGTGACAACCGATTTATATGTTCTTATTGTAGAAATTACTCTATATTTATAAAAGGGTAATGAATAGTGAGAAAGAAACTTTAGACTAAATAAGATAGGAAATAAACTTTACGAAAAAAATTGAATAAAAGAATATATAAAATATTTTAACATATGGGGAATATAATAAAGGGAAAATGTAAGATTAATTCATGGATAAAGGCACGATTTGAATTTGATCCTTAACTTTTTTAAATTTTGAATTTGGGTACATAATTTTTTGTAAAATTTGAAAATGGTCATTTCGTCGAATTTAATCAATTTTTTTGTCAGATTTTTAGAAATCCGTTAGTCAGAGTTAACTTATCAACCAAAACGACGCCGTTTAGTAAAAAAACAAAAATCTACTATTTTCAAATTTATTTTCCATTTTTCTAAATTAAAAATTAAAACATAATTTTTTTTTTTTTAAAAAAAAAAAAAAAGACAAAAGACAAAAGAAGGGGCCACCCCCTTGGCCAATAGGGGGTGGTGGTTGGTTCGGCCACTCCCAAGGCCATTGAGGGGTGGCCGAACCACCCCCAAAATGACCAGGGGGTGGTTCGGCCATCCCCTCATTTAAAAATTAAATAAAAAAATAAAATTGAGAGGGTGGCCGAACCACCCTTAGCCATTGTGGAGGTTGCCGAACTACCCCCAAAGGTCATTTGGGAGTGGCATTAGTCACCCCATCTTTGTATTTTTAATTTTTTTTTTATAATTTTATAATTTTAAATTTGGAGAAATGGAAATAAATTTGAAAACAATAAATTTTTTATTTCCTACTAAACTGCGTCGTTTTGGTTGATCAATTGACTTTAACGAACGAATTTTCAAAATCTGACAGAAGAATCGATTAAATTTGACGGAATGATCATTTTCAAATTTCGTGAAAAATTATGTACTCAAATTCAAAATTTTAAAAATTGGAGATCGAATTCAAATCGTACATTTACCCAGGGATTTATCTTACATTCTTCCTATAATAAAACCTAATTATAGAATATATTATAAATATTTTAAGATATTTTAACATTTATTATGTTTACAAATTAGCGGGTAGTCTATGTAGTACTCATTTTCATAAAATGCGAACTATCATTAATGTTTCTAAGGAGGCTATAGTGAAAATTGTAGTATTTCAAATATTTTTCAAATTGAGTATTGTTATAGGCACTATAGTTTTTACTATACAAGTATTGTGCAAACTGACGTGGCAGTTTATGTAGCACTTATCACTTCAGTCAATAAATAATTAAATTTGATTGTGGCTGATGTGGCAGTGTCACATGGGCTGCCACATCAATTTATAAGTCCATGTGATATTTATTACGTGAGTCACTAAATAATTAAATTTAATTATGTTAGTGTGATAGTGTTACATAGATTATCACGTCAATTTATAAGGAGATTATATAAATAAATAAATAAATTATATTACAATATATTATCCATTTCAATAATTAGCCTCTGCCACTTCATGGACAATTTACCTTGATAATGTGAATGTGTCATCTGCAATAGAGCCAAGCACTGCATCCATTTCAAAAAAAGCAGAGCATCCATTTCAATAATTAATTAGCCTGGACCTGAAACGAGAGCCCTCCCATCGATCCTTCCTCATAAAATAATCTGCCAAACTGCCACACTTTGTGATGAGGTGGATGCTTCCACCCACCACCACCACACCACACGCCACCTCCAGGTCCTCCACGTACATCATGAGCCTCCTCCTCCTCCATATGGCAGTCCTCCTCCTCATCCCGGACCTCATGCGCCTCCTGAGCCGGACAAACTTCATCCGCCGCCTCAAAGCAAATAAGTGTCTCTAATCTCTAGTTTGTGAGAATGCTTTTACTAGCATGCACTTTTCACTCATGTCTTACCCTTTTTACGTTGTACTATACATAGAAGAAGAAAAAAAGACATCTATGGAAAAACTATGTGATTGTTAATATTCGTTATTATAATAAAGTGTGAACCATGTTTATGTATATATGGATCTGGTTGTCTCTTATACTTGGTGGTTCCTTTCTCCACCATTTCATTATTTTTCTGCTTTTTATTTTTCGTTTCCTTTTGTCCCCTTCTTTCTTTTTGTTGGGGCAAACAAGATTGAGAATTTTAAACTCAGCAATTCACCCATTTTTTATTTGGCTCTGTTAAATCACTCACATAACGTGTGGTTTAAACTCTTTTTTTTTTTTTATTATTAATAAGATAGGTATAACATGTAAAATATTTAATTAGTGTGCAAGATTTGAACTTAAAATTTTTTCTCTAATATCATCTTATATCACCCATGATTTTAAAAGTTTAAATGAATAAAAAATAATATATTTAATTATTTAATTAATACTTTAACCAGTACGGACTTTACACTTTGAGGTGGAATTGTAGAAGCAAACCATTGAAAATAGAGACGGAAAAGATCCGAATTTGTTTGTGACTGATTGAATGAAACAACAAAAATCCCTCTATTAAGACAACGACACAAGTCCCGCATGCCGTCCCAGCGCAAAACTGTGTCATAATCTAAGGCAACTCAGTTGCTTATTGTCCCACATAGGAAAAACGCAAGAAAATATTTTTATTTATAAGTGATTGCAATTAGCATTAGCAGCGTCGAGCTTGGTAACGCGAGCTTGTAACCAAGTGGGACATTAACGTTGTTGGAGGTATTGGGTGGGGTCACAGATGGGGTGATGTAAAGTGTCATTGGTTTGTTCACCCTTTAGGTGTGAAGTCAATTGGCACGCTCCCTACCCTCTTGGGTTAAAGGTTGTCTTGATTGGTGACCTTCTACCCATGGTGGGGTGGTGTCATTGGTTTGTTCATCTTGGGTGAGGTCAGGCACGCTCCCTACCCTTGGGTTAAAAAGGGCTCCCCATCCACCATGGTTGGGTAGCCATTCAAATCTTGAACGAAAGATTGGGGGTCACACCCCACAAATCAATTGATGTCATCCCAGCGTGCTGCTGCCTGTGTTCTCCCTTGTACCAACAACAACTTTTTTTTTTTTTCCTTTTTCCTATTTTTGAAGGAGAAAATAGCGTTGAAGGCCAACTGTGATGAAGAAGAAATCATGGAGGAAGTAGGTAATGGAAGGTACAAATTAGCCCAAATCAAAACAAGAAGCTGTCTGCGGCTACAATTATTAGCCCAGGGGACACATGAATTGGTGGACGGTGGCTTTTTGCGTGGACACTGTCGGTGGTTGTTTTTTTGGGACATAAAAAGTAAAAACGTTGTGCTTTCGTTTTTTGTTTTTTCTACCACACTTTTAAGTGGGATCTTCATTTTTTATCTTATCAATCAAATGGATACAGACTACTACACTTTTGCTATAGACAATTTACAAACCGTCGATTTATATGTATTTGTTGTAGAAAAAATTATAATCAAATAATACGAAATAAAAAAGAAAGTCTTAAAATATTTTAACATTTATCATGTTTACAAATTAGCATTGTAGTCTACGGAGTACTCATTTTCTTAAAATGAGAATCATGATTTTTGTTTAAGGAGTTTATAGTAAAAATTATAATACTTTAAGTATTTTTTAAATTGAGTGTTGCTATAAGTATTATAATTTTTATTACAAGTTCGGTTTATAAGTCCATATGTAGTATTTACTATCTCAATCACAAAATGATTAAATTTATTTATGTTAATGTAATAATATTACTAAAAGCTATTATGTCAATTTATAAAAAAAAATATATATATTAAAAACTTTATATTATAATGTATTATCCATTTCAATAATTAGCCTCTGCCAGTCATGGACAATTTACCTTGATGATGTGGACGTGTCATATGCAACAGAGCCAAGCACTGCATTCTCTATCCTGGACCTGAAACCGAGACGAGATCCCTCCCACTAAGGCATTGATCGATGAGTGGGACGATGAAAAAGACATGATCTTTTGGATATATTCGAATGGCTATGCATCACCACACAAATTAAAATAAATTTTTAAAAATATATAATGATTTATAATTATCCAGTGATGACATTTGGGTGAAGCCCTTATTATATAAAGTACCCCAACCCTCTCGAGTCCTCACACAGGGGCGCCAAAGAAAACCATCGTAGAAGAAGAAGAAGAAGAAGGAGCTAGCAAGAAGATGCATAACCCTCCACCACCACACGACCCTCACGGGCCACCACATCAGCCTCCACCGCCTCCAGGGCCGCAGCATCATGAACCACCTCCTCCTCATCAGGGTGGCCCTCCTCCTCCTCCAGGTCCACATGGACCTCCACCGGGCGGTCCAGGCGGTCCGGGTCCTCATGACCCCCACAAACCACACCCTCCCCATCATCACCCCTAATTGTACTCTGTTGAAGCTTATGTGTACCTTAAATGGTGTGACTTTTTTTTTTTTTTTTGTGTTAAATGGCCGGTGTGACTAAGACACAGTTGTTTTGCTTAATTATGGCCAAATAATAATCATAGCCCCCCATAATGTATAATCAGTGAGTAATTGGAGGGTTATTTGGTGGAGAAGAGTAGGAACCATGCTAGCTATTACAACTGTGTTTTAAATCTGATGTGGGTAACTATATATTATAATAAAATGGAGCACCATATCTATGGAGGTTGCTCTTCGTCCATCTTCTTCTTCCTCCTCTCCTTTCCTCTTTAATTCTTTGTGAATGAACATAGTTATTTAATTTTGACGGTGAGCAATCATTCACAAGAAACTGTCAAAATACGACGATTGTTGTCGTTATTTACTTTTATTTTAATTAAAAAATTTATTATTGAGTGTCACTTGTTGAAAAAAGTTAAACCGTAAAAAAAAAAATAATAATAATAATAATAATTAAATTCGCTTTTTGAAAGCATGTAAAAGTTTGTCTTTTGATTCCGTCCCTCACTTGGCTTATGATATATGAAAAAAGTGACGGCACAACAGTTACCACATACTAATCATGCAGAGCAAAAGAGGATTGGAAAATAAACCCACATTAAATTAGTTCATTTAATTCTTTTTTTCTCTTGCCTGGTTAGGTTAGGCTCTCAAGTCCTTATCGCTTAAAATTCCCAACTTCTGCCCTACCTACACTAATTAAACAAAACATTAGTCTGATCAAAATTACCATAAAAAAAGAGTTTATTATATATTATGCCTGCAAAACCCATTTTTCTCTTATAGGAAATGTGTAAAGACTTCAATTTTTACTACAACTTTTTTATAAATTTATGTCGTAGTTCATATTTATGAAAATAAGTATCATGTGATAATTTATATTTTAATAATTAACGTGATAAATATTACTTCAATTTGTAAATTTAATAACTATCATGTAAAATACTATTGCCGAAGTGCTACATGAACTAACGCGTTACTTTATAAAGCACTTATAATAAAAGTCATACTACTATAACCACACTCATGGTTAAATAGTACTCTTTACCTCTAAGAGTTTCATTAATCAGTAGGCAAAATTTATCTCCAAATGTCGCTTATTATCTCCTGTAGTCATTAACATTACAAAAAAAATAAAAAATAAAAAATCCACCACCTAATTTGGTTGAATTTTATGATAAATGTAAGTGAATCACACCACAAATTGAGCTTTTGGGATCCGTTATTTAAAAATTTGTTTCCTACCTCTTGTTTTTTCTTCTCAAAATAAAATTATTAACAAATAATTCAAATACAAAACACTCTTAAAAATACAAAAATAATTTTTACATTTATTTCACATCAAAATACTCTTTGAAACCAAACACACAAAAAAAAAAAAAAAAAAAAAAAAACACTTTCAAAATACATTAATAAACAGAGGTTGAATTCGACCTGTCTTCACTTTCCGCCCATTATAAAAGTCTTTTACTACTTAAAGAGGGCTTGGAATCAAATGGGGATTAAGATTCTCAAATTCCTAAAAATTTGGACAGCATATTTTAAAAGAGTTTATATGTGACTCGTTTAGTTAAATAAATTTTGAGTTGTCCGATCCTCTACTTGTGATTATATTTGGACTCTATGACTAAAAATTTGGACGGTAAATGGTTAGAGATTCCAATAATCGAATGGGTTTTGGGGCCCAAACATTCAGTGAGCCCAGCCCTCTAATCGCCTTCGAGGGTACAATTGTCAAGTAGAGAAAAAGAGAGCATAAGTAGCACCTAAAGTCTCTCGCAGTGTCTCGGAGACACTCTGATAAACCCTCATTTTCACTCTCTTTTTGAACCCTTCTTTCTTCTTGTTCTGCTTCTCTGGGAGTCACTGTTCGTAGCCTACGAAGCCTTTCGTCCTCTTCAGGTACGTAATTTTCTTCCTTCAATGTTCTGTCTTTGTATATGTTTGTAAGTAAGAATGTGACTATGTTTTATTTATGTATAGGTGATTTATGTTTTGTGGATGTGAATTCCAGTGATTTATGTGTTCTCTATAGGACCCATTTGAAATAAGAAACAAAGGGTTGTTTTTTTCGATATTTTTGCGCCCTGCCAAGCAAAAACATTCGTGAAAATTTGAGACCCATGTGCAAGTTTTGCTTAATTAGAGACCTACTTTGAGGTTTTGGGTTCATTTTTTTTTTCTTCTTTGGTTTAATTAAAATATTGAGAACAGGCGTTTTTAGTGCATGTAATGGTAAAGGGTGTGCTAAGTCATATGCGGAAGAGACAGTTCTTGAGTTATTTGACTGTTTGAATCCCGTTAGATCAAAAATTGTAGGATGAATTAAAAAAAAAAAAAAAGCAAAAATTAACCATATAGGTTCAAGATTTTGTAAATCAATGACCCAGTATGTGTTTCTGTCAATTTGAGTAAACAAAAGCCAAGCTCAGATAGAATTAAATTTCAATGTAAGGAACTTTGTTGTTTGAAAGGAGCTCTAATTGTTTATGGGATATGGCAGATTTGGAAAAGAACATGGATGATAGTTTATATGATGAATTCGGAAACTATATTGGACCTGAAATCGAGTCTGACGGAGAGAGTGACAGAGAAGATGAAGATGAAGATCTTCCAGACAGGCCCACTGAAGAGACCGAGGAATCGGATGGTGAGGATGCAACTGCTGCCTCAAATGGGTGGATAACAGCTTCAAATGACGTTGATATGGATAACCAGATTGTCCTTGCTGAGGACAAAAAGTACTACCCGACTGCTGAAGAGGTTTATGGTGAAGATGTTGAAACGTTGGTTATGGATGAAGATGAGCAACCGTTGGAGCAACCAATAGTTAAACCTGTTAGGAATATCAAGTTTGAGGTTGGGGTGAAGGATTCTTCCATGTATGTTCCGACCCAATTTCTTGTGGGTCTCATGTCAAATCCCACTCTGGTTCGGAATGTTGCTCTTGTCGGGAACCTTCAGCATGGGAAAACTGTCTTCATGGATATGTTGATTGAGCAAACACACCATATGTCCACATTTGATGCACACAGCGAGAAGCATGTGAGGTACACAGATACAAGGATTGATGAACAAGAGAGAAGGATATCAATTAAAGCAGTTCCAATGTCGCTTGTTCTTGAAGATAGCAATTCAAAATCGTACCTGTGTAACATTATGGACACCCCTGGGCATGTTAATTTCTCTGATGAAATGACTGCTGCTCTCAGACTTGCAGATGGCGCTGTATTGATTGTGGATGCTGCTGAAGGAGTAATGGTAAGTAATTTTCTTCTTTTATCCAAAGGGTTAATAGTTGATCGTATAACTTTTTTAGGCTTTGGTATAGCCTATAACTCTGTGGTTTAATTCGTGAATTGGCTCTGAAACAAAATTCTAAGAATCTACTTGATGTCCATCAAAGACTGAAGATAAGTTTAACCATGAAGTTTAAAACCTGAGATAATTGGTTACCTGGTTATGGATATCTATGTAGAAAGGAGATTAGGAAGTTGATTTTGTAAACCCTCGCTAATTGGAGGGATAAAAGAATATGCTTTGTGTAGTTTCAACCATGTCTGAATTCATTTATATCAGTTGCCTTCAGGGTTAAGGTGTTAATATGATATCGCTACTCTTTATTGGAGTATAATGTCTGTGAACATGATATGACTGCTTGATATTAATATGTCCAATATTCTGTGATGCACAGGTAAATACAGAGAGGGCTATACGCCATGCAATCCAAGATCGCCTACCTATTGTAGTTGTAATCAATAAGGTAAATCTGTGTGGGTGTGTGTGTGGAGTGCCTACCTATTGCTTTTGTGTGTGGGAGGGAGTGCCTACCTATTGTTTGTGTGTGAATTTCGAAGCTTTAAGTGTCAATTTTAAAATCCCTTTTGAGTATGTATAATGATGCCGTGAACTTCTAGATGCCTTTGAATTCTTATATCAAACTTTTTGTTCTAAAGGTTGACAGGCTGATAACAGAACTTAAACTGCCTCCAAAGGATGCTTACTTTAAGCTAAGGCATACACTGGAAGTCATTAATAGCAACATATCTGCTGCCACTTCTATTGTTGGCAATGTGCCAGTTATAGACCCAGCTGCTGGAAATGTTTGTTTTGCAAGTGCTACAGCAGGGTGGTCCTTCACTTTGCAATCATTTGCTAAACTATATGTCAAACTCCATGGGATCCCATTTGATGCTGATAAGTTTGCGTCTCGGCTTTGGGGAGATCAATATTATCATCCAGATGCTCGAGTTTTTAGGAAGAAACCCCCTCCAGGTGGAGGGGAAAGATCATTTGTCCAGTTTGTACTTGAACCCCTATACAAAATATATAGTCAAGTGATTGGTGAACATAAAAAGAGTGTGGAAGCTACTCTTGTGGAATTTGGTGTCACTCTTCCAAATGCAGCTTACAAATTAAACGTCAGGCCTTTGCTGAGGCTGGCTTGTAGCTCAGTTTTTGGTAATGCCTCAGGCTTTACCGATATGCTGGTTCAGCATATACCTTCCCCCAAAGCTGCTGCAACAAGGAAGGTTGATCATATATATACTGGGCCAAAAGACTCTATGATCTACAAGGCCATGAAGAATTGTGATCCTGATGGGCCTTTAATGGTTAATGTGACCAAGCTGTACCCCAAGTCAGACTGTAGTGTCTTTGATGCTTTTGGTAGGGTCTATAGTGGCAGGATTAGGACAGGGCAGACTGTACGTGTTTTAGGAGAAGGCTATTCCCCAGATGATGAGGAGGACATGACAGTAAAAGAAGTGACAAAATTATGGGTTTATCAAGCTCGAGATAGGACGCCGATAGCCGAGGCCCCTGCTGGTTCTTGGGTTCTCATTGAAGGCGTGGATGCTTCCATAATGAAAACTGCCACACTTTGTGACGAGGATGTGGCACGTTATGAGGATGTCTACATCTTCCGGCCTCTCCAGTTCAACACTCTTCCAGTTGTGAAAACGGCTACTGAGCCTTTAAATCCAAGTGAGTTGCCTAAAATGGTGGAGGGTCTTAGGAAGATCAGCAAGAGCTATCCTCTAGCCATTACTAAAGTTGAGGAGTCCGGGGAGCACACTATTTTAGGTACAGGAGAGTTGTACTTGGATTCAATCATGAAGGACCTTAGAGAGCTATATTCTGAAGTAGAAGTCAAGGTGTTTGTTTCCTCATGCCTCCTTTTTCTTTTTCTTTTTTCAAAAAACTTCAGTACCTACCATTTAATATTCTCTTCCAAATCTTCTGTTTCACATTTTTGAGGGATGTAATTTGTGCTCATGATTGCTTCTTATGCTTTACTTGAAATGTAGGTAGCTGATCCTGTCGTTTCATTCTGTGAAACTGTGGTGGAGTCTTCATCAATGAAATGTTTTGCTGAAACGCCAAACAAAAAGAATAAAATAACCATGGTAAGGAAGCCATCCAAATCATATGCAATTCTATTCCGGCAATATGATCATTTATACCTATTCTCATTTTCTAGATTGCAGAGCCTTTGGAGAGAGGAATTGCAGAGCAAATTGAGAATGGTGAAGTAAGCATTGATTGGAGTAGAAAGCGAATTGGTGAATTCTTTGAGAAGAATCATCACTGGGATGTGCTTGCATCGCGGTCCATATGGGCATTCGGCCCTGACAAGCAGGTAATTGAATTCTTCCTTTCAGAATATGATCGGGAATGGTTATGGGCGTATGTCCCTAATGAGCAAGTATAAAGCGTGTGGGTGTATTTCTGTGCTTGCTTTTTATGCAATTAAAAGGAAAGCAATACCAATTTTATTGTTTTCTTGTTACCCTTGGTTGCTATTCTTATGCTCTTTTATGTCTTTAAACCAAATATTGTACAATGTTTTCATTTGATAAGATATTCAACTCTTGTATTAAACAAAATATTGTATGGCACTCATTTGACAAAATGCCATACATGCAGGGGCCTAACATTCTATTAGACGACACACTCTCAGGTGAAGTTGACAAGAATTTGCTGAATGCTGTCAAGGATTCCATTGTTCAGGGGTAAACTGAATAACGTCTTCTTTTCTGTTCATGGTCTCACTTAAGGTCCACCATTGATGGTTTTATGTATTTTGGACAGATTTCAATGGGGTGCTCGGGAAGGACCTCTCTGTGATGAACCCATCAGGAATGTTAAGTTCAAAATAGTTGATGCAAGGATTGCACCTGAGCCACTGCATCGGGGATCTGGTCAAATCATTCCTACCGCTCGACGTGTGGCCTATTCAGCTTTCCTTATGGCAACCCCACGCCTTATGGAACCAATGTATTATGTAGAGGTAATTGCTTGCGACTTTTATCAAGATAAGATTACATTTTTAAGGAAGATGTCTGATTGGCTGTTTCTATGGTGTGACAAGGAAACAAAATGTTGGTTAATGAGATGAGCGTGGGAATGAAAGTTGAGGAGAATAATTATTTTTAGATCTCGTAACAGTCTTCTCAAATATTCCTTAGTCTCTTATGATACTAGAATAAAATGTGTAAACTTTGTAAGTTCTTTATATAAGTTTAAGTAATTGCTCTTCTTTCTTGAAGTTGCTTTAGGATGGAGATTCTCAGAAACAATTGTTTTTGAGATATGACTTATATTGAGGCATGAACTTGGAGCTGAAATTAATTTGTGATTCTGTTGTTTCAGATACAAACCCCAATCGACTGTGTCTCTGCAATCTACACAGTGTTATCTCGCAGGCGTGGGCATGTTACAGCTGATGTTCCTCAACCAGGGACCCCAGCTTATATTGTTAAGGTTTGCTGACTAACCTTTATCTACATAGGGATCCTTTGGGAAATGCTTTTATGACTGATGGTTTCAGGGACTACCGTGAGAGTGAGGACAGTTGATGATGAGTGTGCATCCAATCTTCATCAACTTTGGGAATAGAACATGAAAACCATAGAATACATTTGTAAATAATGCCCTAGATGGCTTGGAATGGAAAATTTGGGGATGTCCAATTAACCTCTGGATGATTGAATTATATGTTAGGCCTGTTTCGAGCCAGCACAATTTAATCTCACTCTCATGGAAATTTTTTGAGACCATTGGTCAGTGTGGAGTGTTGTGAGTATAATTTGAAGATATATATGCTTGAATTCTTATCTTGTTTCCTAATTTTTTTTGGCAATGGATTACAGGCATTTTTACCTGTCATAGAATCATTTGGTTTTGAGACAGACTTGAGGTACCATACTCAAGGACAAGCTTTTTGCCTCTCGGTGTTTGATCATTGGGCTATCGTTCCTGGGGACCCTCTGGACAAGAGCATTGTTCTGCGGCCACTTGAACCGGCCCCAATTCAGCACCTTGCCCGTGAATTTATGGTGAAGACAAGGCGGAGAAAGGTATAGCTGTTCTCCCTCCCTTCTCTCTCTTTCTCTCTCATTCAGACAAAGACAACAAAGAGCAGCGCTGAAGTTCTTTTGAACTCTCTCTCTCTCTCTCTCTCACACTTTGAACTCCGTTAGTTTTCTCTGTGGATATTTGGAGGTGGCTGCTGAAAAAACATAATATTTGTCTGTGGATATAGAACTATGATAATTTTATTGAACACGCAATTTGCACAATAATGTATAACTAGAAAACCTGCATCTAAGCTGTAATAATGTTGGGTTTCGCATTGAATTTGGCAGGGAATGAGTGAAGATGTGAGCATTAACAAGTTCTTTGATGAGGCTATGATGGTGGAGCTGGCCCAGCAGGCAGCTGATCTTCATCAGCAAATGTTGTGATAAGAGTTCAATTCAGACTTTGGTGCTTGCGTGCCACAACTGGAGGTTCAATGGTTCTACAAACTTTATCCAAGCCAGTATGCAAATTTTAATGTTGTCAAACAAATCCAGATTCTACTTCTAGGTCTTTGACACCACTGACCCCCCCTTTTCAGTAGAAAACTTGTAAAAGTTTTTTTATTTTTTCCTCCACCCTGCGGCAGGGAGGCAGGGAGGGGGGTTTCTACTCTCTGTGACTAATTTGTCAAATTTATTTTTCATGTAAAAAGATCGTCCAAATTTATAGTTCTTACAGGAAAATCTTGCTATATTTGCTTGTTGCTTGTTGCTTGTTGCCAGGCGTTGTGAACTGGTACAAGCAGTAGCTAGTACCATCTACGAGTCAAAGATGATTTTGTTTTTTTTTCCTAAACAAGAGTCAAGATGATATAAACTGCCATATTACAACTATACAATTTGATGATTTTGCAGCAAAAATTAAATTTTAATTTTTTAATTTTTTTGTTTTTAACAAATATTGATCTAATCACTAATTTTTAGTATTGTATCATCAAGTTGTATAGCAAAGCATTACTTTATATTTAATGGTAATGAAGCCTAAACGTTCACTATGATGAGAATTATATGAGTTTAATATTTTGATAATATATTAAAAGATGTTATAAAATGGGGGCTCCATATACCATATCAGATATTAAAATTTAAGTCTTGTGGGATTCTTCTTATCATTTTGTATCCTCTAATAAAACTACCATCTCAAAAGGCAATATTGAAAGAACAAAAAGCCTCTTTGACAGTTTGATACATCACTCACAATTCTTTCAAAAATATAAATAATCTCATAACTTATGACACCTCATATCCTTGTGCAAAAAAAGTTATTACTATGCTAACAAATACTTTCCAAGACTTTTCTTAATGACATTTTCAATGAATAAAGATCAAAGATCAGTACTATTAGGGGATTACAACATTTATTACAAGTTTTTTTTTTTTTATTAATTTTGTCAGCAACTAAAATATGGACTAGGGTGACAATTTATTTTGCATGTTAAGTTTGAGTTGTCTAGAGGTATGTGTATAATATTATATATATAAATTCTAATTCGACCTATTTAATTAAACAAATTAAACTTCTAAACTTTTATCTATTAACTTTGTGTTGAGTTTATGTCGAATTGTTACATAACAGTTTAAATGATACTTACCACATTTATGATCCAACATAACGATCTATATGATAAAATAGGAAGAGGCTTAAGTGCTGTAAAATTTTTTACAGCACCTATGCTGTAATTAATCCAAGGGTTGAGATTGAATTCATGAGTTTAGAATTCAATCTTAACCTTTAGATAAATTACAGCATAGGTGCTGGAAAAAATTTTACAGCTAAGCCATATCCGATAAAATATAAGTGAGTTTATAAGAGAGTAATCAAAACTATGAACACCAAGCATTTTCCAATAAATACTGGTGGGGATGTAAAAGATCTAATGCACACTATTACTTTTTCACCCTCAGCTACCAAAGAGTTTCCTATTTTCACAATCACCTGCTTCTTCCTCCTTCTCCCTCTATAGTCAACAGAGTATCTGAAAGAACTAAAAGGCTTCTCCTTTTGTATAAAAAATTCTGTTCAAAGTTTGTCCTCTAAATTACACATTGAAACCCCAGAAACCCTGACCCTAGCCCCATCATCTCCTTCTTCGGCATCCACAGCTTTTCTGTAAAGAAATTTTAGTTTTTGCCTACAAAAATTAAAGAAGAAAATTGAACTTTGTACAAAATGTTTGTACAAAGCTGTTGACTTTCTAATCAATCACAATGGAATCCAAAACACTAATCTTAACCTAAGATCCATCTCTGGCCCTTCTCTTGATCAATCACAATGCAATCCAGAACCCAAACTCTAGCTCCAGGTCTGACCCTCTTCCCAACCCTCAAACCCCCTCACAAAACTCTAACTTTCCACCAAACCCTTGTCCTTATCCTCACGTTCTTCGCCTACGCTTCCTTCCACGCCTCTCGGAAGCCCCCGAGCATCGTCAAGAGCGTGCTCGGGCCCGAAATTCAATCAAATTCGACCCGAATCGGATCCGAATCGGGTTGGGCTCCGTTCGATGGGCCCCAGGGGACCCACCGTCTTGGCGAGCTCGACCTCGCATTCTTATCGTCGTATTCGATTGGAATGTACTTCGCAGGTCATGTCGGTGATCGGATCGATCTGAGGCTATTCCTTGTATTTGGGATGATGGGTAGTGGTGCTTTTACGATAATTTTTGGGTTAGGGTATTGGTTGAATGTGCATTGGTTAGGGTTCTTTGTGGGGGTTCAGGTTGTGTGTGGGCTCTTTCAGTCAATTGGGTGGCCTTGTGTGGTGGCAGTTGTGGGGAATTGGTTTGGGAAGGGCAAGAGGGGGTTGATAATGGGGGTATGGAACTCGCATACCTCGGTCGGGAATGTTATCGGGTCCGTCGTGGCATCCGGGGTGTTGGAATTTGGGTGGGGATGGTCCTTTGTGGTGCCTGGTGTGTTGGTTATTGTGGTTGGGATGGTGGTGTTTATGTTTCTTGTTGTGAGTCCTGAGGACTTGGGGTTGGGGTTGGAGTTGGAGTCTCCTGCAATGGAGATCGAGATGAAAGTGGATTCAGAGAGAGTGGAGTCGGAGGAGGCGGGGCTTCTTGAGAGGGAGAGGACGGAAACTTCGGATGCCATTGGGTTCTTGGAGGCGTGGAGGCTGCCGGGTGTGGCGCCATTTGCTTTCTGCCTGTTCTTCTCAAAGCTGGTGGCTTACACTTTTCTGTATTGGCTGCCCTTCTACATAAGGCACACAGGTACTTGTTTCGACTTACATATGAAGGAATCAATGATTTGGAATTGAATTGTAGGGTTGTGCTATCCTAATGTGTCATGGTGTTGTTGCCTTGCTGTGTGTGCATAACCTTTTGTACCAATACATTATCACTATCCCACAAAATGGCAAATTAGCATGAACTCATAAGGTTGTGGCAATAGGTTGAGGATTCCATGATATCCTTTGAGTTTGCAAATGTTCTCTTATTCATTATAAGTTTGAATTGGCATTGTAGCTGTTGCTGGTGTGCATCTGTCGCATAAAGCTTCTGGGATCCTCTCAACAATTTTCGACATTGGAGGAGTCTTTGGTGGAATTTTGGCAGGATACATATCTGATATGATTGATGCCCGTGCAGTTACTTCAATTCTATTCTTGTTACTATCAATTCCAGCCCTTGTTTTCTACAGGGTATATGGAAGCCTCTCTATGTTTGCCAACATTGGATTGATGTTTCTTTCTGGGTTGCTTGTAAATGGCCCCTACTCGCTTATTACAACAGCTGTTGCAACTGATCTTGGTACCCAGAGTTCTGTCAGAGGAAATTCCCGTGCATTAGCTACTGTTACTGCTATTATAGATGGTACTGGCTCTGCTGGGGCAGCTCTTGGTCCACTATTGGCTGGGTATATTTCCACTAGAGGATGGAACAGTGTCTTTTTTATGCTTATTCTTGCTACTTTCTGTGCAACTTTGTTCTTGATTCGTGTGGCAAGAACTGAGATTAAAGGGAGACTGAATGACGAAAAATGGTTTTGGAACAGCATCAGCTCAAATTGATGGAGAATTTCCTCCAGGCATCACTTTTTTGTACCTTATTAGGAAAAACTGTATGTCACATGTCACATAGGAAGCAAAACATTATACAGAAGTTACTCGAGTCACTATACATGTATTTCTTTCTTGTATCTCATTCTTTATTCATCAATAGTCTTTACAGATGTACACGAGCTACATATTGAGATAAGAGGTCTTTTTTTTTCGTTTTGTTAATTTTACAAGCCTAAGTTTTTGCTCTTGTAATTCCCTACTTGTTTTCTTACCCATCTTGCATTTGCCCCAAAGTTGTTTTGTAGTGGTTATATAATTGGTCAATAAAGCTTATTACATAAGAGTTATTTCCATGGCTCTTTTCTTTTCTTTTTTCTTCTCCTTTGTATTTATAATATAGAGTTATTCCATGACTTGAAGTTCAGAGTATGTTAAAGACTAATTCAACCCATTTAATTAAACAAATCAAATTCATCAACCTTAATTCTTTAATTTCATGTCAGATTCAAAGGTTATGTAAAAACTTGCAAGTTATAAATCGCATGTTAGATTTGAATCGTGTCGAAACATAGGTATATGATTATATAAGTTAGATATAACCTGACTCATTTAATTAAACGGTTCAAATTTTTAAATCGTAATTCGTTAATTTTGTATTAGGTTCATGTCGGATTCATTAGTCATATCAAAAGTTACCGACCCTACCCAGAAATAGATTACACTAGAAAACTTCTAAGTAGTGGGTGTGCAGCAGCATATGCCTGCTGCTTCTAATCTTTGCAAAATCTGGGATCTAATTCGAAGTGACACTTCAGCTCTTTTGCGCCAGTTATCAATAAAGCCTAGGCGAATGTGGGATTAAAAGGCTTTCATCTCAAAAGCGGAAGGTATCCTCTAAAGTCCAAAGACAAAAAGAAAAGGAAAAACTTTAAGTGGGAGGTAAAAAATTTACATTAATTGTTGGTCACAATAAAATCCAGTTTTTCCTTTTGTTATTATCATGGGTAAGATAAAATTGTATTAAAATCAAATAAAGTACACAAGGAATGACAGTTTCGAAAAAACACCTAAATATAGTCGTGCCCCCAAAAAAATTAACCCCATCCAATATCTTCTTAACTCTAACTCTAAGGCCCAAAAAAGGGCTACTGGATCGGCAGTTTCTGATGCAGTCCAATGGATGAGCTACTTGGACACTTGCCTGTAGTGACAACAAAGGAGCTTGGAAAAAATTACACTAGGGTCGATTGGACTAGAGATGTTGAAGAAGAACTCCACAGGACCACAGATTACACGTAGTATATTTATATCTATCATCATGTGAGAGAAGTGTGAAATAACCCAACAGAGATTCAAAAGTTCTTCTGGTATACATTGAATTAACAATGGTACAATGTTAAATTCAATCTGTTTACAAGTAGGATTCCACTCCTCCATTTTAACAAATTATGATTCCAAATCTTCTTCTCTTTCCTCCCTTCTTCTCAGGAGATAAATGGGGCATCAATTAATAAGAGGTAAAGGAAAAGGCAGTTCCCAATTCCCGGAAGAATATATATATATATACAGAGACAAACTCTAAGAGAACAAACAGCTGATGAAACCAAAGTATTATTTTATGACTAGTTCTAACCCTTCTCTGCCAGGAAAAAGTGTTAAAAAGAAAAAAAATTAGTCTTCTACCAGGCATTTGAGACTCTGAAGGCCTTTTTCAGATATGCTTCTCCTCAGTCTGGTCCTTTGTACCACCACTTGGGGAGGTGGCTCCGCCTGAAAACTTACCATCACAACCGTCAGATTATCTGTCGCTCCCCGCTTTATTGCTTCCTCCACTATTTCCTTGCAGCACAACTTCACATCATTGTGCTCTTGCAGTCTCCTCCGAGCAAAATCTACAGAATTTTGATTGGAAAACTCATCCCATATTCCATCACTGCCAATTATCAAAAACTCATCTTCCTTGGTTAATGTCACCAATTTGAGTTCGGGTTCAGCACTCAATGGCCCAACCCTTTCACCCGTTCCTTTCATTCCTTCAAGGTGCCAATCACCTAATGCACGTGTCACACCCAACTCACCATTGAGGTAACCATCATCTATATATCCACCCAAGGACTCGATCCTCATCTTTTCTTTTGTGCAATTGGGCCTGTGATCTTTTGACATTTCTATAGCAACTCCACGTCGTGACAACACTGCCCGACAGTCCCCAGCATTGGCTACAAGTAAGGACCTGTCAAAAGCATGTATTGTAAGAAAGAGCGAAGCACACTCTATGTCACTCAGAAGGCCTTAGCAGTACAAGAAACACTATATCATGATCTCATAATTTTGTGAATAAGAAGATAAATTATGCACAAATGAAGACAACATAAGCAATTCCTTGAAATGGGAATTTTGAGTTTCATCATTGTGAGCCTCTTTTATTAGTACAACCTACAGTTATAACCAATACAGCAAACCAGGTTGCACAACATCCTTGTGTCTTTCTTTGTTTTTAGTTTTCTTTTCCATAATTCCTCATTATTTGGTCCATTTTCATGTCGGTGGCTACAGCTCATTCAGCAATCTTGCTATGCAAGAATGGAATATTTCCCAAACATTACTCTAATGTAAAAATCTATATAAAAAGATGGCCCATCAACATTGAACTGACCTCCCGAATATCATTGCAGTCAGAGCAGTTGTGCCAGAAGAGAGGGCAGTCTCAAGAGAGCAAGTCCTTGCAAATGCAGCATCGGTCTCCATAAATGACCTTGTAACCACCTTCTCGATTTCTAAAGGGAAATCAGGATCTTCAACAATGACTCTTGGCAAACGGTCACAGACAAATTGTGCTGCACCCTTTCCTCCATGCCCATCAAATACCTATTTTTCAAACCAATTGTGATACATGTGTCAAAATCTGAATTAAATGTCTCCATCATAATTTATGGGCTTGTTGCACATGAAAATACTTGTGTTGATCAAATACCTATTTCTACAACTTGTACAGACAATTTGCAAACTAGTTGCTTTTCTATGTTGTTCACACCTTGAACAAAGCAAGTATCAGTAGAGAAAAGGTATCTACAATTAAATCCACACCCACAAGTTCCATTAAAGCATCTTCCAAAATTCGAATTCATGGAAGCTAATAAAAAAAAGTCACAATTTGACTTTTGACATGATAGCTATACCATAAAACATTCATTTAGTGGTCACCAATTTTTTATTCCGGAATGGTTATTGATCACCAGTGGTTTTCAAGCTAACGAGTATTCTTAATTGCTGAGTAATGGATACATATTATACAATTCAAAAGTGATCACGTCTGCAATACAATCATTCACTGCTCAAAAGTGGAACTAGGTTAGACTTATCAAGTTAAAAGCAACTAACAGCTAAAAAGAAGGTTCATATATGAATATGATCATTCGCAATACTGTGGTATAATCTGTTTCCAAGTAATGCTCTATTTATTCATCAAATTGGTGCAAGAAGCCCACAACAGAAAATTTTTCTTTAATTTCTCTGCATAGTAATGCTGGTTGAATCTTTCTTCACACTCTCACAACAACCCACATTTAAGGATGTAACTATTGTGAAACATTTGATGGTGCAAATTGTTTCTGGAGACAAAGAGCAGACAATTTAGTAAGTTAGAGAACTTACACCATAGAAGGAGAAAACTTCATCACATTGTAAATTACAACCAAATTTCTTAGCCAAATCACCAATGCAGATGTGAGTATCCTCCATATAGGGACGGCCCCCTATATCAGACCACTCTCCTGAACTAAGGACAGGGACAAAGTTTAACAGTTTCTGTTTTCTGTCCACAGCTACTGCATCCTCACAAATGCTTTCCAGCTGAATGAATCACAACAACATGAAATTAGAATCAGAGGATGAGAAGAATTAAAAGTACAAATATATAAGAATTTTTTTTTTTTAAAAAAAAAAAAAAGGCAGAAAAAAGGACTTAGGGGGAACTCAAGAAAGTAGTATGAACAAATAGAAGTTACACACAGTTAATAGACATTCTAAATCTTGACCAGACAAAAGGTCTTCATATAAATGTTGGTTTTAGTGATCAGCATCACTCTTCTCCAGAGAAGGTAAGTGTAACAAGATAAAAGCATCTGGCCATTAAAATTATGAAGAACTAGTCTTAAAGAAATGTAAGGGGATTTCAATTACTAAAAATCTTTAAAAAAAAAAGAGATTTCAATTACTAAAAATCTTTAAAAAAAAAAAAATCATTAACATCCAGCTTTAAAGAACGTCTTAAGGGAAAACCTATTCCTGCAAATAACTACCTTCCAATCAAGGATAGCGAGAATACAGAAGCTAAATAGAAATTTATATAAATTTGATGTCTTCGTTATGGGAAAAAATTCCAGGACACCAATCCATTGACCAAAGCTCAACTGGAAAAAGCAGCAGCGTTGAATTAGGTATAGGAAGAATGCTTGAAGTGTAATAATTTCCTAAAGAATACCGTACCAACTTTTAACTACAGTAAAATTTGAAGCTGTATGATCTCCATTGAACTGAAATTAGTGAAACCAACTCAGTTTTATACAGTGCAGAGCCACAAACATGAGAATGGTACCCACATAAGCCCAAATTCTTTCAGATAGATGTACCAGCTATAAACCTCTGAGTTTCAAAGACACATAATAATGATAATATAATAATAAACAGCTAGAAAAGTTCCCATAAACAAAAACCCATCTTGCAAAATGAAAAAAACAATACCATAGACCCAAAAGGAAAATCATTATCAATCATCAACCTCATGAGGAAACAAAGAATCAGAAAAACCCAATTTCAAGCAAGCGGGTCTTCCAAAAAAAAATAAAAATTGAGACAAACCCAGTACAAAAAAACGATCAAGGAATTCGAATTCTTACAGGAAATGGTATTTCAGGACAGATTCGAGCAGTGGAACTCATCAAAGGAGATTCATTTTCCCACATCTCCATCTGGGTACGCAACACTTCACAATGCAAAGGCTCTGGCCTCTTGTTGTTGTTGTTGTTGTTGTCCAGACCCTCGAACTCCTCCTGGTCAACTTTCTCTGCGTCCTTAACACACATGATGGTATAGACTATAGTGGTTGGTAGTGGTTGGCGGTGGAGGTGCTCTTTCACAGTTTCAGTTTCTTCTAGCAACTTGTTGTGGGTGTCAAAAAGTAACGCACACACAAACGCACAGAGAGAATCACATAAAAATATTTATGTGGGAGAAGATTCTTTGGACGGAATATGTTAAGAAGGATGGGGGAACTCAATTTACAGTACGTGGTCAGAGAGAGAGAGAGAGAGCCGTTAAATTCCAGATTTTTCTATGAAAGCGTGGCTGAAAATCACTTGGTTGGGTGTTATTATAAGATCTTTTTGGTCGCTGTGGCTTGTAATATGGAAATACCTTTTTGATGTCCCCATCTGATTTTTTTTTTTCCTTGTTTTGTGAACTTTTTCCTTTAAGACATTTTTTTAAAAAATATTTTTCTAAGCCCGGTTTGTTTTGGTGGAAAACATTTTTTTTCACTGTTTGTTTGTAATCTTAGGGTGCGTTTGGGATTGCAATTTCGTAGACAATAAGTGCGATTTTAAATCAAATTGCAAAAACTGGATTGTTTGGAAACTGCGATTTTAAAAAATTACGATTTGAAAATGCAGAAAATCTGCGATTTCAAATCGTAGATAAGGGGGTGTTTTTTTAAAAACGCAGAATTTTAAAAGGCTAAATTTTGATTTTAAATGCCAAACTGCGATTTTGCTAAACGCTTAACTATGTTTTCAAAAATCACATTTTTAAATCACACTTTTTAAAATCACAATCCCAAACAGGCCCTTAAAATTGGTTTTTTTTTTTTTTTTTTGGTGTTTGGCTGATTTGAAAAATCGTCAACCATTTCTTATATTTTTATATAACCTATGAAGTTGCGAGGAAGAAAAAGACGACAAAGAGAAACTACAAAAGAAGAAAGTGTATAAGAGTAAAAGGTTTTCGGGAATAAAATTAAGATTCAGTGTAATTGTCTACCCATATTACTTGCAATTTAGGCAAGCAATTGTGAGAGAGCTCTTGGTACGAAAATAGTTTTTGATATGGAAAATGTACGGATAACATTTTTTACTTATTTGTCTCCTTTTATATTGGCTTATTTTGGCTCATGTCTAAATTGTTGATTTGATTTTACTATCAAAGACTCTAAATAAACTCTCTATGATTATGAATCTGATTAAGTATGGGACACAATTTTCTTCTAAATTATTTTTTAATTTAGTCTATTAAATTGATATATGTATTTAAAGTATATGATTCTCACATACATTTTTAAACATGATTAACATGTGATTCTCACATGTATTTTACTCTATCAGATATTAACTTAATAGACAGGGTTAAAAAAATTTCATTCATCTGAATTTGAGGTAAAACTTTGTCCTTAAGAATTTCAAAAATTGAAGTGGTTTTCGATCTTTCTTAGTTCACTTACACAAATTATTAAGAAAAAAAAAATCTGAAATCATTCCATTTTGATATGTCTTCAATTTAGTTAATTTTTCTGAAAATGTATACCCTAAACTCTGAGATTGTATGGTTGTGGATTGTAGCCTGAACCAATAATTATCTGATACTCACCACTTATCCAAAATATCCCAACCACCCATATTCATTATATCACATGATACTCACCATTTAATTACTTACCTAATTCTTTATCATAGCTTGTGTTATAAACTTTGGCACAAACAAAAAAAAAATGTGATCAATTTTATTTTTCAGATAAGCTGAAATTTCATCAACTAGTGAATGCAAGTATTGTTTCTATGAGCTATGTAGTTTATTTCAGCATTAACAATTTGACACCCATTACATAATTGAGCAATGTTAGTATATATATATATATTTTGGCGTGATAATCCAATCAATCTTTAGATAAATTATTATTTAAAAAAAAATTAATTAAAACTATCACGTCAACCCTTTTAGCCTTACTCCACATAATTTCTTAGACATGTAGGTAGAGATGTTGCAAGATTGGAAATTGTGAAAAGATAGACTTCAATCATTGCTTCTTAACTGGTTACAACAAGTAAGACATTTTTTAATGTGTGTGCATAATTAATTGCATGGAAACCATAATTGGAAGGTGCATATATACTTCTTGACTTTTTTCGGAGTACAGACGTATAATATATATATATTTTTAAAAAAATTGCTTGATCCTTTCCTAATATGTAAGCAGGTATGAGAGGAAGTACCTTGCACATGACAATGACAATGACAATGCTCTTTTGGCTCCAAGCAAGTTATTGGGTATTTAAATCTTTTATAATTGCCTTTTTAAATTGCAATCAATTCGGATAAGAAATTGTAGAAGGGCCTTTTAGATAGAGTTGATGTGTCCGGACACCTATTTAGGCAAGTAGGTCCCATCGAAACCCTCTCTCAAGCAGGGGCTGACTAGACTAACAGAATTGCAGCCAATTCTGATCTATACCTTACCTTCGTATTATTTACTGTAACATTGCTTGATTAAAGAATTTAATTTTTTATCATTTTCTTCCCTGGTTAATAGAAAGTTATTACTTTTTGTGTGATACTGCATGATCTTGGAATAAGTTAAGAAACAAGTGGTATTAGGAAGTTGATTATATTTAATTGGCAATAATAGCACCAAAATATTTGAAAGTGAAATTTTCGGCATCTGTTGTGTTTATACAGAGAATAAAAGGGACATGTTTAATGGGAAGATGATGTAAGACAGCCACGCTATATAATCTCTTTTTGCTTTATACAAAAGGTAACGAATGATCCCTTTGGAAAAATATCTGCCATCAGCCCTTCAATTCATGCTCGCATGTTCAACGTCGTCTTGATGGTCAAAAGACCAAAAAAGATGAGGAAAAAGAAAAAGGTTCCTTTCTATCTTGCTACAACCTCTGTCCTAGAAATTTCCCAAGTTGATTGAGATTTGACAAATTAACCATATTATTTAAATGGGGTGGTCCACCCTATTACACGATCCATTTCACTTGTCCAGATAATTTCATTATAGCTTATCACTTGACTGAAAATTTTAATAACGTGACACCATATTTTAATAACATGAATAAAACAAAATATTGACAGTACAATCAGAGAATCATATTTCCCTAATTTTACCAAAAATGAAAAAAAACTAAAAAGAAGGAAGGTGAAATAAGATTTGGCATAAAAAAAATTACAACACCAATATTAGTTTTTTAAAGTCAAATTTAATTTTACTTTCTCTCTTTGTAAGAATCAGGAGTGAACATAATACATCTTGATCCCCCTTCCCCTTTTTCCCTCATTTGCTTATAAAAAAAAAAAAAATTTTACTTTCTCTCTTCTTTTTCATATGAGACACTTACAATTAAATCTTACCCCTTGAAAAAACTACAGCTCTAGTTTTTTTTTTTCAGCATCAAAGCTAATCCGGTGAAATAATCTATGCATAATCAAGTTGGATTTTCAAGATCTAATACTGGTCTTTTGAGATTTTCTTCAGTGCCAAATCTAACAAAAATATTCGGATCCAATTAAACAATGACTCAATTACAATATCACTACCCAAGGTCAAGTCAACCCAATAAGAGGTTTTTTTTTTTGGTGAAAATTCTTTTAGTCATATGTTGGCAACAGCAAAGTAATCTCTTTGGTTGCCTGATTAGCGGACCCTGACGTGGAAAAGTGTTACCCACTCAAGATTGGTGCAATGGCTCCCCGGATTGGCAATGGTTGGGCAAAGAATAAGTGGCAAATCTACTTGTCGACAGCTAGAAAGTTCAAGCTTTGGCCAAATCACTAATGGAATAATGAGAAAATCACAGAGTACTAAAGGTATAAAAGTAGATTGAATTCCTATTTAAAAACCCTATTGGGTATCTTCATAACTCCAAAATTTAAACAGTACTTAAAGAAGTCATAATTGTATTGAAAGAGGAAGAAAAAGAGCAGCATTTAACAGTCCAGGTCCACCCAATCAACATGCTGTTGTTAACTTCAAACGTCTTCTCTTACGGGACTAGCTCACTGAAAAACATGACAATTATAACCAGCCTCTGAGGAAAACTGGGAATCACCTCACAATCCTGTAAAAGCCTTCTTCCCACCACCAGAAGATCCAGCCGGAATGACTTTCAGCACATTGAACCTCACAGTCTTCGACAATGGCCTGAAAGATGGGGGGAAAAAGTTGACAGTCAAAAGTAGGAACTGTGCATATGCTTATCCATAGATCATACACAGACAAATGATAAAACAAGAGGGCCTTTCATTCAAAAAACTTTTACCTGCATTGGCCGACAGTGACATAATCTCCTTCCTTCACACGGAAGCATGGGGATATGTGTGCAGGTATGTTTGAGTGCCTTTTTTCATATCTGAAAGAAGCCCAAAAAGTGGAGGAAAAGAGAAGCAAAAGAAAAAGGAAAAAAGGTTATGCTTTTCCTAAGTGAGAATGTACAGGAAATTGAGATATCCATCACAACTAAAACAGGATCATGCCTTTGGTATTTCTTCACAAAATGAAGATAATTACGGCGAACGATAATGGTCCTCATCATCTTAGCACTATGGCAAGTGCCAGATAAGATACGACCCCTGATGGATACATTGCCAGTAAAAGGGCATTTCTTGTCGATGTAGGTTCCTGTGCAAAACAGAGAAACAGGGCTCTAATAAGCAAAAGGGTCATAAATTTGACTGCTTAATTATGAAAAAAAAAGAAGCCAAAGTCATGTTCTTCAGTCCTTGAAGAACTGTGCAACACACATCTAGACAGAATAATTCCCAAGAAGTATGTTCATCGTGCTTATGATTCAGAAAATACACTACTTAAGGGTGCAATATCTTAGTTTCACATGATTCATCAAAAAAAAAAATCTTAGTTTCACATGAAGGCATTGCAGCAAACCTATGTCTTTATCAAACCTTAAAGTGGCAAAATCAACAATTTTGACGAATGAGTTCATCTCTAATTCTAGTCTTGTCTTGCCATAAAAAATTGCAATATCATTTTTTTAATGAATAATATAATATTATTGGAAGAAAAGGGCAAAGCCATTGTACACGAAAAGTATACAAGAGAGCTGAATACCCTAAAGACTACTATAATCTAAAAAACAAATCAAATCTACTAGATTCACTGAGTCAAAATTAGAAACATGTACAATAACTCAATCCAAAAGAGATCTCAGAAAAGTGGATTTTGAAAAACCACATTGGACTCGCTTTCCTCAAAGAGGTGCCGATTCCTTTCTCTCCAAAAAATCCACATCAAGATAGCAGGAATGACTTTCCAAATTGCCTCTTTGGGGTGTCCCCACCCTTGAAATTTCCAGCAATGAAGTAGCTCTAAGGTGTTACTAGGCATCACCCAAGAAACCCCGAATATGTTAAGAACCAAATGCCAGAGATCAATAGTATACTCGCAGTGAATGAGAATGTGATTAATAGTTTCCTCATTCTTTTTGCATAGACAACACCAGTTAGCTAGAGAGAAACCCTACCTTCTAAGGTTATCCACAATGAGGATATTGCAATATCGTTTGACCTAAATATCAAATTTTTACATCAATCAATCAAGTTGAATCATGGTTCAAAGCTGCAGTCTTTAATTACAAAAGCATATCTTTGCATCTCCAAAACCCAATGCATACTTGATTATGACAGATATTATAAAATCAACTAGCCAAACTAAGAGAATTCATAAAGGGAAAAGAAACATATTAGAATTGAATAGGATAAAATCTCATACTTAATCATGCAAAACTCAATTGGACACTAAAATAATCAAAATGACTAACATACATCAAGCATTAATAGAAGGTCAACATAGATTAGCCATATCAACATATCAGTTCTTTATCAATTAGATCTCACACAGTATTGATGGATTGTAGCCTGTTTTCTAGGATTTGGCCAGGGTATTTGTACTTGATTCCATTTCCATGAGGAAACAGAGACATCACAATGGCTAATGTTTACAGGTGGAAACAAAATTTATATCAGCAAATGTTGAAATCCCAACTTATGCTCAGAAACCCAAATTCCAAGAAAGAAAATTGCAACGGTATACTGCCAATACAGATATAATCAGCTAAGATATACAGAGAAACCAAATTAAGCAGCAATAGTACTCATTTTCACAAAATAAACAATTAGCAAAATAACCGCAAGCACTAATCTTGAGTCATATTGTAGTATATGCAAGAAACAAACATTCCCAGAAAGCAATACCCTCAACTAAGCCTCAAATATTAGCGGTTCACAAAACTAACACACCAAATACAAAATCAATCTCTCTATCTCTCACACACACACACAGACCTTCAGTGGCTTCTCTGGGGGTCTTGAAACCGAGGCCAACGCTCTTCCAGAACCGGTTCCCGCCCTTGCCAGGCCTCTTTCCCTTCCCAGACTTCTTCGAGCTATAAATTATGTTTCCAAAAACAAAGGAAATCAAAAAAATCACCAAAAAAAGTGAAAAGAATCGCAGCAAACCTCACAAGTTATCAAAACCCAGAAAGTAAAAAAAAAATATATATATTTTCACTTTGCTTTTCCATACCATAGAAACACCTTTGGTTGCTTCAGAAATGCCTTCTCAGTCTGCAAGGACAAAACAAAAAAGTATTTTATCATATAACTCCCAAACCAAATCCTAATTTTTTGAAACGAAGAACAAAGAGTAATGTACAGAGAATCGAGAAGAAACAGTATATGGATCTGACACCAACCTGTTCAGCCATGATTGTTTGGTCTCAAGCTGCAATGGGAGGCAAACTAGAAGAGTCTCTGCCGCCAAAAAACCCTAACCCTAACCCTACTTTCAGGAATGTATGATGTGGAAAATTGGGCTTCTTTATACCATTCGGATGGGCCGGGCTAAGTCGGGTTCAACGTGGCCCAAATGTTTTTCCAACAAGTTCTGATTAGGTTTGTGGTTTTAAAACATGTATTTGAAAACTCTATTTTCAAAAAGTTAATTGAACGTTTGGTAAAATTATAATTTAGCCTTTAAAATTATGCGTTTTTAAAATATATCTCATATCTGCAATTTGAAAACGTTAATTGTTCTATGTTTTCAAATCGCATTTTTTTTAAAACATTCTAAAACAATACATTTTTTGCAATTTGATTTAATATCGCACTTTTGATCCAAGATATTACAGTACCAAACATACTCTTAATTAAACTGATTAGTAAGAGTGCTATCAAGAATATTATACAAGTTCCTTATCATAAAGACTGTCACATAAATTTGTGAGGAAGTTGTAATATTCTGCAATTTGAAAACGCTAATTGTTCTATGTTTTCAAATCGCATTTTTTTTAAAACATTCTAAAACAATACATTTTTTGCAATTTGATTTAATATCGCACTTTTGATCCAAGATATTACAGTACCAAACATACTCTTAATTAAACTGATTAGTAAGAGTGCTATCAAGAATATTATACAAGTTCCTTATCATAAAGACTGTCACATAAATTTGTGAGGAAGTTGTAATAGAAGCTGTAGTATCCAAAACATTTTCCTTATAATAAAATTCTTAAAAATGTTAACTGTTAATTTTAAATAATTTATGTTTTACCCTGTCAATAAACAATTTACAAATAAATGATAAATTAAAAACAAATTAACAATTTTACAAACTTTACCATAAAGTTACTTAAAAAATCTAAAAGATCTTTCTTTCTTTCTTTTTTTTGTGAATAAAAAATCTAAATGATCTTAATCCTAAATAAGTTGTTTCACATTATGAGTTAGAATAGCAAAGTTGATGGGATAACCATTCGAAGTTATATATATATATAACATGGTATTAAGAATTTTGGGCTTCATGGGTTATGGGCTACGTAAAGAGGCCTTTAGTTAGTTTTATATGCTCAAATCCAAGAGCCGATCAATTGAAGATCAATCTTGGCCCGAAGTTCAATACCTCGAACTACAATAGGCTAAAATGGCCGCAAAACCACTCCTCTCCTGCATTGAGAGTGGCCACAATCACTCTTTTTTTCTATTTATTTATTTATTTATAAATAAAGAGTCTCTCTACATCTGTTTTCGGGTTTTCTTCAAACATGTGTACTATATAAAAAGTATATTTTCTCATATGCAAACCTACGAAAAACACTTTCACATTTATACCGCTCACAAACACTTTTTCCATTAAAATAACCAAAAAAAAAACACTTACTCAAATTCACTAACAAACAAATAAATGGAAGTAAATACAAAGCTAGGCCAGAGAATTTCGATAAAAGCATGCACTTCTGGGTGTGATCCACTCAAAGCAAGAAACGAATAAAAAAATGGAAATTCCCAAACTAATATCTCTATTGGAAATAAAATCCAATTTATAAGTCTTACAGCACTAACAAATTATATTGTCTAAGAGAAAACAAGTTTCTGTCTCAGAGAATATCCCCTATAACTCGATAAAATATCGACTTCACAACTTCCCGCTTGAGAAAGCAAAAACAAAACAATGAAGTACGTTGGCTGGTATGCAACTTTTTGGCTCGTTGTAACCACTGGTAGCATCACTTAGATCACCAGTCTCATGACATCACTCCATCTGCATCCAGAAAAGCTTAAGTGTTATTTGAAGAGTTTGCAGAGATCAAGTACATTTGGACAACAAAAGGCAGACATGTTATAGAGAACTCTTTGGCTTATGCAGAAGTAATAATCGTCCTTCCTACCAAAATTATTCCAATGTAGAAAACCCACCCAACAAGCCAAGGCTATCATCCAAAGGAATTGATTTCAAGCAAAACCCAGAAATCACCTCTTTTTTAAAAGAAGAAGTGAACTTTTTTTTCATTGAAATATTATTAATGGTGGAGGTGGTAGTAGTATATTTCCACTTATTATTCAATAAATCCGACTTTCCATAATAAAACTTATGTTATGAAGATTCACTTCTTTTGCTTGAGTCCATTTGGTTTAACAATTTCAAAACATCCGGTTCAAAAAAATAGCGATTTCAAAACGTAATTATACGTTTGGTAACATTGTAGTTCAGCCTTTAAAATTGTATGTTTTTAGAAGTGCACCTTTCCTGCAATTTAAAAACACAAATTTTTTTACGTTTTCAAACTATCAATTTTTTCAAACGCACTCTCAAACTGGATATTTTCCCAATTTTTTTTAAAAAAAGCATTTTGACCTGGAAAATTGCACTGTCAAACGGACTCTTAGGTTGTTAAGTTAGCCGAAGCTTGGTTTTTAGGCAGTCAAAGTGTCAACTATTTTCTCAAACTGCTTTTGCTAGCATTTATAGAAGTCACTGATTCCTGTATTTTCTTAAACAAAATACGATTCTTAATATAGAAACTCACTCACTAAATCTTATGATTATCAACTAAGATTCTCAAAACCAGAAAACCAGTCTGATAGAATAATTTTAACAACCCAGTTTCCACTTAGTATGTCTCCAATAGCAGAATAAATGCATTATACCATACGCTAAACAAAACCATCCAGCTCAATGAGGAAATACCATACCATATTCAATATGCTTAATAGGTTCAGCAGCAGTACCTTTAGGCGTTTAGAATTTGGAGGGCTTGTTTCACCATCATTTGGTCGACGAGACGTCCCAACATCAGAGTCAGCCTGCAAATACTCATTATGTTGCTTCTCTTCATACATTTTACAATTTTAGTATTATTTTCTCTTTTCTGTGATAAATCGGAACTTTGCTTGATGGCAAGACTTACGAATTTATGTTTTATTTGGTTTAATAAAGAGCATTACAGTTTCAAATCACAAGAAACTCCATAGTATATTGAAACATGAAAAATAAAAAAAGCTATGACAAGGTTCATGAACCATGCTCACCTGGGTGGAAGAATCTCGAGGGATTGTATTCTCAGAAGCGTTTGCTGCTTCTGTAGGTCTAGCATCTGGCTCTGCACCAGCTTGTTCCGATATTAAGGGTATGATCTGATGTAGCAAATTAGACAAGAATATTCCTTCATCGCTTGCTCTTGGTTCGGCTTCTGGTGCATTCACAACACCACCAGATGTCCCTACATGCTCAGAGACAGAACCTCTACCTGTTCCCTCTGAACTGGCTTCTTCAACGTGAATTTCACCACCAGGAAAGAGGGTCCTTAAGAACTGCATAACACTGTTTGGTAGATGTCCATCAGACTCCTGGCTGTTTTGGGTCCCATCAGCTGAGAGAATGTTGATATTTCCACTGTGTGCATTGGATGGCTCCTGTTGTCTTAAATAGGGAGTTGGAAATGATTCTGCAAGATTTGCCATCAAAAGAAAATTCCAATACTACAAACTCAAATTTTCCAGGAAATGTTTAATCTATTGACTGGCAAAATGTTCAGATTACCATCTCTAGCAGGACCATCTATGTTATGCTGTTGTGCTGCAGAATCGGTCCGCTGCTCAGTTTGGAGGCCAGCAGAATGGCGCTCACCAGTTGCTTGAGATCCCTGTTCACCACTCACAAGTCCAGAAGCCACATGTTGAAATCTTCCAAGAACTGGATAGTATAAACCTATCAAATTACCAGCTGAATCTGAAGGTAGGCGACTGAAGGGACCAGGTACTGCTGCAATCATGGTCCTAGTCGGTACCACCTGAACTCCTGACTCTCCACCAAAAGATGGACCCTCTGAGACCCTTGAATTTGATGTAATAATAGGATTTTCACCACCAGAATTCGTTGTTGAGTTTCTGGGCCCAAAGGGCTGCTGAGTATCACTAGGTTCCTCACGACTAACATTTGGTGTAGTTGCTGAAGAACCTTTCGGTAAAACAAATACCTATCTATTAGGGACATAATTTTCTTCAAACAGAACATGGATTTTAAATAGCCAAGTCATAAATATTACATGGTACCTCTTCTTATTTGTATATCAATACGCCTCGGAACAAATCCAGTACCAAGTCCATTAACCAAACCGGAGCCAGGTTGCACACCTCCCATGGGTATGGCACCTAAGCTTGTTCCCGGTTGAAAAGGAAGAGGCTGGACATGTAAGGTTCAATCAGCAGATATAGAACTGTTTTCAACAGTAAACAAATTTCTTTTTCCAATAAGTAAACAGAAACATTAATAAGGTGAGAACATTGCCTGAACCATGATAGGATTAGGACCAGATGGGGATATGAAAACTGCAGGTCCAGCATTAACCACGGCTTCTGACTGCATAAGAAATCGACCATAGCAACACATAAAGCGCAGGTGATGGCACAATTGAGAAGATGCCATAAACCAGAAACACGAATAATCCTACCGGTGTTTGACCCAGCCGCAATGTCATAGTTGTACGACCAAGTTCAAGTAGAAGTGCACCTAGATTATGAATTAGAAATCCAGCTCTACGGACATTAGACTGAGTGCTTAACCGCACTGAGGGATCAGTCACATTCACTTGATCCTCCAGTTGTCTAGCTAGTTGCTGCCAACATATAAATTATTATTGGTTTATCAGAAGACTTTCAAACAGTGAGAAGATCATAAACACTTTACATGTCATGAATACAGATTCATGGACAAAGAAAAGAAAATAAGACAAAAGAAAAAACCAGATTCATAAACCCTCGAGCAATTGAATTGTTGAAATATGACTAAATAGTAATAGAGAGAGAAAGAGAGAAAAAAAAAAAAAACCCTCCCTAACAAGTATAGCCACCACCAAATTTTGCAAAAATCATGGGACACCAAGATATTCATTTTCACGAATATATAAAGATGATAATGTGACTTGAGAACTCACAAGTATGCATTCTCCTGCATGTTCAATGAGCATTTGTCTCGTCGATAGCATGACTTCTGCCAAGGATGCAGGTGTTGGAAACCCTTCTTGTACTGTCGGTGTAGGCAGTGTGGAATCAGGACCTCTCTCCCCATTCCCATGTGTGGCAGCCGCCTGAGCACTGTTTCCCCCACCTCTCCCTGCCACTAAAATGTGTCACCAGTCTCAAAGAACCAGCTTTGCAGGAGGAACAGATACGGAAAAACATTATAAATCTTGTAATATGAAAAATAATGAATGACAAATGGAAAATTAACTGACCAATGGCACCAAATTCACGCCTCATTAGACTTAAATATTGGGATAGAGTAGTCAAAGAATCATGAATTACCTACAAAAACCAACAATATTAGACAATACTTCCCATTCAACCATAACAGGCTTCCACGAAGTTCGTTTAATATATATAAAAATACAGTAAATCAGGGGAAAAATACATAATAATAAAGCAAGCAAGGGATTTCAAACTTACAGGAGGCTGCAGAGTTCCCAAAGAAACTGCTGGAAGTCCATAAGTACCGTGAGATCTATCAGGTGGACCCCTCAAGCCAAGTTGTTCAGATTGAAGCTGGGTAGGATTTTGTGCACCATGTTCCTTCAGCGTCCACCCATCGCCCCAAAGAGTAAGTTGATGCAAGTTAAATATAGGGAAAAGTACATTGACCCCTTCTAATTACCAAGCAATTTACAATGTCCCATGAACTTTCAATGGGGTTGCAATGTCCCCCTTTTGCACAAAAATACCCCTGAGAAAAAATTTAGCAGAAGAAAAAAAAAAAATCCTATTTTTTGTCTTTTTTTCAATTTTTCTATATTTTTTGTAGGGTAATTTTGTCATTTTTGTGCAAATATGAGACATTGCATCCCCAATGGTAGGTTTGGGGAGGGGGAAGGGAGCATTGCAAATTGCTTGATAGTTAAAGAGGAAAGTAAATGTACTTTCCCCTTAAATATATAGACCAATTAATAACGTGTATATCTGTGTGTATATTCACATGAAGTAGGAGGGCGCAAATGACTATGGGTACGTTTGGGTGTTCGATTTTATTCGATTCTTTGTTGGAGAAAAAAAAATTGGACTAATGTTTGGATGGTTTAGAAAAGATGTTTGGATAGATGAATATATTTGAAATTTGTAAATTAAAAATGAATAAAAAATTATATTTAAATTCTAAAAAAAAAAAAAACTGAAGAAAACAAACAAAAAATTCTTGGGGTGGTTTTGAACCACCCCGAGCCACCCCCAAAAATTGCTTGGGGGTGGCTCGGCCACCCCCTCCATAAATTTTTTTTTTTTCAGTTTTTTTTTAAGAACATATATATATATTTTTTAATTTTGTTGAATAAATTTGAGTTGAGAAAAAAAGTTGACTTTTAAAAAGAATTGAGTGGAGTGGAAAAAAATGTGCTTCTCAAACAAACACTTCATTTTCTTAGACCTTGAAGATAGTGCCATACATCTCCTTAGTCAAGCCATCTCTCACAGTTATCTAATTCTTCATTTTTTGGATATAAAAAATAAAACAATTATCGTTTCTGAAGACATGTACCTTAGAAATTTAGAACTTCATTTGAATATACTTTTTAATTTATTTCTTATGTGTAATGGTGGTAGAGTCTCTGGGAGAGAGGGCTAATGTCATTCTATATCCAACGTATGGAAATATATGTAATATTTCGTACCGAGTCCAGAAAACAAACTAAGTCATTAATTCCCAGAAGTAGACAGTAGATTTACCCTGACATCAGTCCCTTCACCGCCACTTACAACATTTGTAATTCCAAAAGAACCCAGAACAGCAGAGACGATCTGCTCAGAAATAAAGATAAGAGAGGAGAAACCATTACCATGAGATATAGTTCCACCAATAATACCATAAAAGTTCTTCAATCCTCCTGTAGTTGTAGACTCACCCGATTGATTTCTGGAGGAACGCTATCCCCCTGAACAGCACTGAAAGCTTCAATAACAAGACCAGGGGCTACCTGATTACTTTGACCACGGCTTGTACTTAAAGCAGGATCAGTTGCTGCAAACAATAGAGTTCAGCAGTAAATTTTACTAATTCAAAGTGAATCTATTTTTGAGAAATGAACAATATGCACATCAATATTCTTAAGAAATGGTTAGAAAATGAAGAGGACAGGAGACAAGTTAGATAAATACACATTTGGAATGTCAGAATATCCTCTGCAAAAGATGACATGAATCTCTTAGTCAACAGAACCATTATGTTTAGAGAATCATGGGAGTCATTTATTAACCAAATTGCTGGTTCTCCAATAAATAACCAATGAGTAAATGCATATGGGTAGAATTGTTAGTATCTAGAGAAGCACATTTCCAAATAATTCATTAGAAAACATGCCAAAGTTACATAACACACGTTTCTCTAAGAAAAGAAAAAGGAAAAAGTACATATACCCTCTCAATCTTACACTCAATTTGTCATGTCCCCCAAATGATAAAAATATCATTAATAAAAAATATTTATAAAAAAAAGTGGTGACAGATCCACGGCATTGCCGTGGGTTGTGACCCACAACAGCGGCCCTAGGTCTTTGCAAGACCCACTGCTTTTTTTTTTTTCCAAATTTCAAGGGGTATGTTTGAAAAATTTTAAGGGCATTTTTTTTTTCTTTTTGCGGGACAAAAGGGGTACATTACAAATTTTTTGTAGTTTGGAGGAATATTGATGCAATCTTTAGTTTACGTGGGCCAAAAAGACATTGCAAATTGAGTGTTAGTTTTTTTTTTTTTTATAAATAATTCATATCAATGAAAATGGCAGAGGGGCATAACCCTAGTACATAGCATATATACAAAGAAATGCTTCATTAAAGGCGAAAAGAATAACAAAACTCCACAAATTAAGAGAAGCTAGACATAGAAGAAATATTAAAAGCCCTAGTCCAAATAAAGAGGGATTTGACCAAAAGGTTTAAGAGTTTGTCCCTCGACTTTTCATGATCTTCAAAGCATCTGACATTTCACTCTCTTCCGATGGTTCACATTAAGCACAACGGGGCTATTCTCCACACAGCTAGAACTAAACGAGTGCCCACCTAACCTCACCAACAAGCTAACAAATCTAACACCGTTGCAGACATAATCCATGTAATGTCGAAGAGAGCAAAGAGAGCACTAACTAAATCTTGTGCCACTTCGCAGTGCAGAAGCAGATGATCTATAGATTCGCCGCTTCTCTTACACATACAACATCATCCCACTGCTACAACTCCTCTCATTTGCAGATTATCCACTCTCAGAATCTTACCAAGAGTTGTCATCCACACAAAGAAGCTTACTCGCAGAGGAACTTTGACATTCCAGATACTCTTCTAAGGAAAAAAAGAAACCTTCAAAAGAGATAACTTGTGAAAAAATGACCGCACCTCAAACTTCTTCCTCTTTGAAGGAATCCACCGAATACAATCCTCCTCGCCTTGTCGCCATCTAAGAGAATATAACATCCCAAAAAAGACAAGCACTGCCTCTACCTCCCAATTATGTGCAGCTTGTAAAAAAGGTACATTCCAATGAATAACACCATTCGAAATCTGCATATTATCCAAAACCCTCGCCTCCTTACACCAAGCGATGCGAAATAACTCCGGAAGGCGTCCTTCAAAGATTGATTCTCACACCAAACATCATGCCAAAAGCTAATATGGAAACCATCTCCTTCTTCAAATGTAATAAATCTCGAGAAAACACCCCACCTCCTCCTAATATGTTTCCACACTCCAACACCAAAAGGCCCATCCACTTCTTTAGTACACCAACCTCCATTCAAACAACCATATTTCGCTTCCACAACCAAACACCAAAACGCTTCCCTTTCTGTAGCAAATCTCCATAACCATTTACCCGACGCTGCTTTATTACACTTACACAAATTTCGGATTCCCAACCCACCAAACTGCATAGGAGAACAAATCTGTGACCATTTAACTAAATGGAACTTAAACTCCAATGAGTATTAGTTTTAGGGAGGTATGTGCAAAGACAAGTTGCTCTAAGAACAAGAATTGGGTCATCGATTTGGGTTTAAAGGTGCTTAGCTGGTAGGAGAGAGTCCTTAATTGAGGCAAAAATTAGCATCTATTGATGTGATCACATACAATTAACTAGGCATGCCTTTATCCTCTAGATACATCTTAATGAGTTACAAACTGAGGATTTATTAATCAAACCCATCTCTATTGATTTACTGAACAAACCCATCTCTTTTTTTTCAACTTACTGATCAAAAAAATATATGGGTTTGTTCAGTAAATCAAATTGCATTTGTAAAGCATGCTTGCAACAATGGCTATTAACTTCTTGAATGCATCTACTCCTTGGAGATGTTCAAAGCAATTAGGTCGTGTAAGTTGGACCCCAGGACCATAAAATTTGATGGTAGCACCATCTGAAGGATTTTGGAAAATAACTGGCGGGGAAGAAAGGTGTTCAAGGGTTTAAAAAAATAATAATAAAAATAAAAAATAAAAAACCTATTCTCAAAGATACACTCTCTTAGCTGATTGTTCATTTCTGTATTGGCATGTGAGCTTCTTGCCATTACTAAAGGATAGCAATTGCAAAGGGAATAACACACTTTTCTGTCAGAACTTAATACAACTAAATCTAAGATTTCATCAGTAGATATAAAAATACCCATAAAGGCATCATGCATAATTTAGATTCAGTTAGAATATTTTTTTATGGATCTATTTAGTAGAATATTTGATGTGAGTTGCTCATCAAGAGGAGCCACTAACAGAAATACATCACATTTAAAGGCACTTCTACTTACAAAACAAAGAAGCTCTACCTTATACAGCAAATAAAAAGTAAAGGTACTATAATATCTAGATCATGTATTAAGTAGTTAAAGATTATTATCGCATTGAAGCACATATACCTGAATGATTGGATAAACCCTCAGATGATGGCAGAAATGGTTGCCGAACAACCAGATGCAAGGTATGACCATCTTCAACATCTAACTTGCGTCAAGGTAAGAAATTCATTTCAAATGCTGAAATGAAAAGATAGCAAAAACAGTAAAAATCCATATTTTTGATATCTTTGTAGAATTGTATGGTTGTGTTTGGCAGCATCCAAATTTCCTCTTTTATAGACTTTCTCAATCTTTCAAACTTCATATTGTAATTTTGAGAAGAACCCTCCATATACACCCGGCAAAAACAAGGCTTATATCATGTAATGCAGACTCGGCTAGAGGGAAGGCAATATTAAATATGTCTTGCACGATAGGTTATAGGTGTTAAAAATAATCTACTAAAATGCTTGAACCCCAATGTTCAACTGACTTGGAAGGATAAGGCTAACAATTATTTCACTCACAATCTATTTAGCCGAGTCCTTTGCTACTGGTATAGATCACCTCTCAGCAAGAACAATGTTACCTGGAACATGAACCATGCAGGATGGATTTTAGGGTATACATAGATTTCTGAATTTGCAGTTGGAATGCCAGACCTACTCTTTTGTTTAATAGAACCTAATACTGAAACATTCATCTTCAAACTGAACAAATTCTCTATCCATGTTGAAAGTATGTTTAGGATTAACTAACCATGTAGGAGCACAACATATATGTTATCATCTTGATTATTATGAATGTCACACCCAGTCCACAAAACCCTTATTGTTTTGGGATACAAATCTATTATTTAGAATTCATTCAGTTCTCAAAGCCTTGAGAGCAAATAAGAGAAAACAGGAGTACATTTTTGGAGCAACAAAGGTTTTTTTAGAATGGAAGACTATCCTATTACGGATCACAGGATCTAATGCATGTATCATCTTTCAAGCGAAATCAAGAACTGCCAAGTTTAGAAGTTTACTAGCCCTGAGTCATTAATATATTGCTTCCCGCTTGGTTGGCATAAAAAAATTAATTGAACTTTTCTTGAAACTTACCCACCTGAAAAGCAGGACAGCTACAACAGGAGTTCAAGTAACTTTATCAATCTTTTCTGACTTCTACATGACCCTACTCCCTGTTCTATATTGTAATATAGAGACACTCAGTTACATGTCCCCACACCTGCACAAGCACACACACACATGAGCAAGGTGGTGCCTCTGTTGTGACCTGGGGTCTGGTGGAACCTCCTTCCTAAGAGGGAGGTTTACCTAGCTCATCAGGAGATTGAATCAGCAAGGAGATGGTGATAAACAAACCATGTAAAGTTCATTGAACCATATATATGATAAATACTAAACCCCTTATCTAAACTAAGCAAGAAATTGAAAGAGCTTCTTAAGGTACAAAGAAAATGACACTAGATCTTAGAGCCAAAAACACTTCTGCAAGCCAAAGAAGCATAAAAGAAAAAAGGATACGGTAGGCAGAGAGGAGTTGATCATCCTTTAGAACCTTTCCTCGGCATATTAGGCGTTGTTGATCAGATAACACGCCAGTGACAGAAGCAATCTGTTCTTTTAAAGCAGGAACTGGCACCTGGAGGATATTAAAAAATATGAAATAATATAGTGACTCCCAAAGTCCATGTGACAAACTCTCACGTACAATAACCAGCCAATCTATCATGTTGAAGAAGCTTTGAAAAAGTTATTAAAAACTCAAATACATACATGTTACTTTTCTAGGTTTTCTCACAAATTAAGACACATTAATTGTAGAAAGCCATCTCAAACACTGAAGCATAACTATGTCGAAATGCTAAAAGTGCATTTTAGCACTCAACACAATTAAAGATGCATTGTACCTATAGAATCTTATTGTTACTGAATTGCTAGCTAATAAAGGAAATTTTAAGCAACAAATGCATTCACAATATATACTTCAAAGTAAATCACCAACAAAATACATAAGGCCAGGACTTGGTAAAAATGTAACAAAAAAGCACTACAGAGATCACCTGTTTATCAACCCTCAGGGTATATGTTTGAGAATCCAATGTTTTTATTTTAATCTCAATGGTAGCTTCAGAACCTCCAGCCTCATCAGCCCTAGGAAGTAAGTCCACACCATTACTTCCCATTCTCCTCGGATTACTTTGCACCTGAAAGAGAAAAAGAGTATAGAACAAAAGTTATAATGTCCTTTCTCTTTTCTTCTTTTTTTGGGAGTGGTACGGGAGATAACCAAGCAACCAATTCCATTCAATTTGTGAGATGTTATGATTAGCAACTAGGAAATGAAGACATATAAATAAGTCCTTTGATATCTCTGGATAATTTCAAAACAAGGACTAATCACAACACCATTCACGCATGTATAGGCCCTAGCTTCAAATAATCGTGAGTTTAAGAAGCATCAGTTTCAGCACAACTGAAAAACATTATCGAGATCAATTAGATGAAATCAGAGTATCATACAAGGTTCAAATTGAAACCACAAAAATGCCATCGTAATTCCCAAACCAAAGGTACCAATTATCTACAAGAAGGAACCAGAAGCCCATCATAGCATTTTGTAAGCACTCAACGATGTTGCTTTTAGTTGCAGAAAAACAATTTCCATTCATTTTCGGTTGCATAAAATAAACGCCTCTTTTGGGTTCAGAACCCCCTCTTCTCAATTGAAACTTTCCAAACCCAATTCACAATCTTTTGCAGCTGCTTCTTGCAAGACCACATTCACCATCATTTTCAGTCTAAAAATCAACAAACCTAAAGAAACCCAACACTACTGGCGCAAAAAGAAACTCAATGCACAATCTTTCACAGCTGCTTCTTGCAAGCAATCAAAACCCTACAAAAGTACACATTTTTACACAAACAAATATGCAAACACACACACACGAAATTGACTTTAGAAGCATTTCCTATGCACGGAAGATTAAATATCAACAACGCAGACAAAAAATAATTCATCAAAAAAAAAAAATCATCTTGAAACAGCACCCGTGATCTAATCCATTATTACAGCTTGCCCACCTATCAAATCAGCTCAGAAACCCTATCCTCAGTTATCAACAAACTTCCAGTGACAAAGATTTAAAATTCTCAATACCCACCTCCAATCTCAATCAAAAAAACACAAGTCCAAGAACCAAGACTTCGAATGAATATGCATTAGGAAACCAAATTCACAACCTTTTCAGCTTTAGCTTCCAATTGAGCAATAAAAACCTAGTCAAAATACAGCACTTTTACACAGAGATGATTGCAGAAGCAACTTCTTTACATGAACTGAGATTATATACCAATAACCCATCAGGAAACAAGAGAGAGAGAAGACCCGGAGAGAGAGAGAGAGTAAGCATAAGAAATTGTGTACCAAGTATCTTTAGGGCTTTTAAAATCAGAAGTGAACAACAAAGGCTCAAGCTTTTTAATTCCCGACCCACCAATAAAAAATAGCATCGACATCAAAAAGCAAAACTGTCATCAGAACCCCTAAAACATCTCAGACTATATGATCAAAGAAATACACACAAAAAAAAAAAAAAAAACCAGATGATGCTAATAGTTACCCGAGAAGCTTCACGAGTGCTTTACGAGGATGTATTGTATATAGCTGCGACTTTGGGTTTTTTCACTGCAATTACTTGTTTGAATCTATTTATTTATACTCATTTCTATGCAGACTCGCAGACAGGACAGGAGAGACATGAGTGAAGCCGTGGAGGTCAATTTTTGAAGTCTTTTTTTTTCTTTTTTTCTTTTTTTAAACTTTGTCTTGCATGGTTTTGGAAGGTTGGTTATGAATTTTATGCGGTTGGATTTTCACGAGAATTAGGCCAAAATAGTAAGGTTGAAGTTTGGATAGTCTTCTGTCAAAAAATCAACCGAGAAGATTGCAAAATTTAAAGAGTTTTTATTAAACGCAAATTTTACTGTCGATGTTGCATATAAAGATCTTCAATTAATTTTTTACTAAAAGCGAGCCAAACTCGTAAGTGTAATTAAATGATTAAAGAAGAAAAAAATGCTATTTAGTATTTTTGTGTTTATCTTTCAATATTATCTTTTGTTGCCTTGTTTTTAGTTTTTTTTTTTTAAAAAAAAAAAATACAAGTAAATGTTAATGTGCTACATAGGATGAGAATGCTAGGAGATGAACAACAGATAATGCTGAAAAGCATTTCTCTTAAAGAATAAGGTCTCGTTTAGTACATAGAATGTGTATTCTATTAGAAAAATGAATAGTTAATATTAAGAATGTGAAGGGTAGAATAGAATAGTTATTCATATTATTTAGTTTAGTGACAACGCATATGCTATAATTGGAATTGAACCAAAATTACTAAAAAAAACTCATATGATTTATTATTTGTCCAAAGCTTGATTTTTTTTTAAAAAAAAATCAAAGCTGTTGAAGTTATGGGTGGCTAGCTACTCCTTAGGGACTCCATTGGTGGCCACAGCCACCCCCGATGAGCATCGGGGGTGATCTTGGTCACCCCGGTTTATGTTGTGGCTACCCACAACTTCGTTTTGAATTTATTTTTTAAAAAAAAAAAAAATTGAAAGAAAATAAAAATATGGTCCTTTTTTTTTTTTAGAAAATATTGTCAATTCCTTTTCGTAAGTGAATGGTTATTTCTACAAGAATATCTATTCTTAGAAATATGTCTCTACTAAAATAAAAGAATGAATCATTCAATTTCAATAGTCTATTATACAAACCAAACATGGCCTAAAGGTTCAGATTTGATTAAGAAAAAAAAAATGGTACTAAATTAACGAACTTTAATATTTTATTTTATTTGTTTTCTTCATAATTTATTTTTCTTTTTGGAGAATGTATTGAGTGGATTTAAGGATCTATTTGACATTGATATAATTATTGTTTAAAAACATTATAGGGTTGCTTGCTTGGTGCTTCGACTCTTTTGAGTAATAATTTGATTCAGCAAAAATGACAAGAAGTAACTATGTATAGGTGTCTACTGTATATTATATTTTAAGAGTAATAATATATGTCAATTTTATGTTCATTTTGTATCTCTTTAAAATTAATATAACTTTTAAAATTATCAATTTTAAAAATTACATCAATTTTTTATGAACATTTCTTTATAATGTACATTTTTTTCCTTTGTTTTTGTTTCCAAATTGAGAAATATAATGCATATAAAAGAAAGAATTAACGAGAAATGTCTCCATGGATGTGGATCCACTGGTCAGAGTATCAGGAAAAAAAAAAAAACTAATGGATGAGAGTGAGGGGCTGCTTCGAGCTTTCAAAGGTTTTTAATTTTTTTTTTCTATTCAGAAAAGTAGAGAGGTGACCACTGATCAGAATACTACTTTATCTTGTCGTAACCATAATAATATTTGTCCGTTCACTCCGTTGGGGAATCAATAACAGAAAGGACAAAAATTCATAAATGTTCTTTCAAATTTGATTGAACCATATAACTTGATTCAATCTCATCAAGCAAAATGATTTACACCACAAGAAGTGTTTTGAATTTTAAAAAATTTTTTGACAAAAGGTAAAAATCGAGAATTGATTTTGTGGGAGCCAAATTTGAAATATATATATATATATATATATATATATATCTCTTGTATGTAGGGTCTACAAAAGAAACTTCATCTGGTAAAATTTTGTGGAGTATTTATAATAAACAAAATAAGTGCTTCCACAAAATAAAATAAAAAAATGTTCGAGTTAGACTCCATAGAGGTGGCTGCGGGGATAGCCACCTAGGTGGTGATCTTCTCACGGCCACAACGGAGTTGTCAGACAGTCCTAACGACCATCGCAAGCTGCAAGGCTATCAAACGGTGGTCACCGCCACATAGGTCAGGCGACCATCACATACCACGCCAACCTCCATTTTTTAATTTTGTTTTTAATTTTTTTTTTTATGTAACAAGGCAACCTCCACACATGAAAAATAAAAAATAAAAATTGTATATGTGTTTAGTTATTTTTTTTCATAGTGTGTTGTTTTTTATTTTTTGAGAAGCATTAGTTTGTTTTGAAAAGTGTGACAAAATATTTTTTGAAAACATAAGGTCAAAGTACATTAAAAATTTCATAACATAACTTGAATAGTCATAGTACTTTTCCATGCATACATGCTATAAGGCACTTACTAAAGTCATAATATAGAAAAATAAAGAAATATATGAATGTAATTCTCCCTTACAAAAGCCTAAACATGTTGGCTTCCTATCTCGATCGCCTTGATTCTTGAATTTAAGCAAAAAGTTAGGAACTTGGATAATCTATGAAATATAACATAAATTTTCCTTGCTGAATTCAAAGCATTTTTTGTTGACTAGTTAAATCAATAAAAGTAAATTTGTAGAGTTAAATTTAGATAAATTTTAAATAGTTAATTGTGAATGCTCTATGGTGTTAAATGGGTAGTGAGGTTTTGATAAACGTAGTAAGTTATTGTGTTCTAGCCATTCTCAAAAAAATCCACGAACTAATGAGTATAACTCTTAAATATATTAAACTACAATTTTGTTGCAATTAAGTTATTTTTCTAAAAATACACATATTTTTTTAAAAAAATAATTTAAAAAACTAAAATAAAATAAATCAAAATTTCGTTTGTTTAGTTTAGTTATTGTCTTGTTTCTTTTATTTTTAATTTTAGCCACTTTGTATTGTAAACACCAAACAAGTCAATAATACTGAACCACTCCAAAATTTCTTATATATTTTCTCCCTCTTTGCTTCTACTATATTTATCATATTTTATATAAAATTATACATTGAAATAGAGAAACCAATGGGGTAAAAGCACTAGCAGTGGCTTTTTTTTTATATTTTTCTTAAATGTAGGAAACTAAACTATTTTTACTTCCCTATTTAAATAAACTTCACAATAACTTCATTTATCATTTTCATATATCACTTAAATATTCTTAAAATTAAATATTAGGAAAAGAGAAAGAAAAGAGAAAGCCATTTAAAAATGGTTTAAAATAAATGTTAGAGAAAAGAGAGATGAATGATAAAACATTTTATATTAAAATATTGGTAAGGGAAGCAAAAGTACTACCCAAAATATAGGGTACCACTTTTGGTTCTCTTGGATTTTTCTTAGTTTATGGAACACCTACGGAAGCCATTACAGAAGGGTTTTGAATAGTTTTTCCTACATTTATGGAAGAAAATAAGATTTATAGAAGCCATTGTTAGTGCTCTAGCAACAATTTCCTAAAACTCATTCACTTTCATAAATGTAGGAAAAACTGTTAAAAAAAAAAAAAATCCTTGCAACAGTTTTCTTAGTGTTCCCTAAACCAAGGGAACAAAAAGTTGTACCCTTAATTTTTGTAACCAAAAGTAGTTCTCTTAACATTATTTTAATATTAAAAACTTTATCTCTCATCTCTCTTTCTTCTAACATTTGTTTGAACAATATTGAAATGGTTTATTTCTTATCTCTTTCTCTGATCATTTAATTTTAAAAAAGGAAAAAATCATATTTAATCCTTAAGTTTTTATCTAATTTGAATTTAGTCTTTGAGTTTTCAATTTCAAGAATATGGTCATTAGGTTTTGCTTAAATTTTAAATAGATCTCTTTATCACTTTTTCATCAAAATGAATGATTTGTCATATGTTATGTGTGTTTCAATTGACACACTAGCATTCATATAAACATATAATATTAATGTCATATCATTAAGCGTCAAATCATTTATAAAAAAATAACAAAAAACTAAAAAAAAAAAGGACCCAACTTTAAAATAAAAACCATATTTTTTGTCATCTTAGTCTTTTAGATTTGTAGCGTTAGAGAAAAAATCATTAACTTTAATAGTGAGATAGGCCTTAAGCATGTCAAATAAGACACACGTGATACATAGAAAATTGTTAACTTTGAACATAAAGTAATAGAAAGATCAATTTAAAACTTGAGTAAAACTTAAAGACCTTATTCTTAAAATTGATAACTTAAGAACTAAATGAAAATTTAAAGATTAAATATGATTTTTTTTCTTTTAAAAAATATTTAAATAATATAAAAAAATGGTAAGAAGCGAGGACAATATCGTCCATGAGACTGAAGGCTATATATGATGGGGAGGTTCCGCACCAGCAAGGAAAGACAAGGTGTGAATCCATATGCGATCCAACTGTTAAATGCAGCAGCCCAACTGGAAATCACATTGACGAACGCTTGCATACCCGAACCTCGAAATGAAGAGAGAGATTGCTCCTTTTGAGAGTTAGATCATTTTTCCCCGTTCGATGAGGCCCTATATAGTTTAACATTTTAAGACTATAAGTTTCAAAAAGGCACCAGCTATAATGTTACCCCTTTACTCATACATATGGGAACCCACCAACATTTTGTTATAGGGAGTTGCTTTTATATATTTTGTCCCGTTAGAGGACTAGCACATACTGCCTTTTTGACCCTGTAAAAGTCTATAACGTGGAAGAAGGTTGTTCCAAAAAATAAAATAAAATAAAAACAACGTGGAAGAGGGTTCAACATTTTCATGCAGCAATGTTTCGGCTGTTATTGGGCTTCGTAGTCTCCTGCAAACTGAACTTTTGTTGGAGTATACCCATTGTGGTTTTAGTGGGCTTGTTTTTTCATGTGTAGAGAGTGGCCCACTACACTCTTGTTGTTGGAGAGATTCAGCCCAAGCCAACATATTTGCTGGGTTGAAGATGCCCAAGCCAACATATATGCCTCATCATACTCTTCTCATTTATCAAGAATTGAGTTTCCTCTAATTTGAGTTGAAGAATTTTTTTTTAATTTAAAATTTTTAAAAATAATTTGGAAAAAAAAATTGTCAGAATAAAATAAAAAAAGTTATTCCAGCCCAGTTTAAAATAAAACTTTATTCCTTACAATTTTTTTTTTAAAAAAAAAGGCTCTAATTCTTTGTGGGTTGCTTTTTTCTCTCCTATTTTAGCACCACCACATTTTTCCTTCTTATATTTTCTTCCATGGCTTGCTTAGGCCGAGTGTGTTGGACCAGAACCAAAACACATCACTGTTCCAATGGAAAAAAACTAAATAGTGTGGAATTTGTTTGAATAAGAAGGATTTAGATTTTCAGCAAATTATTGTCTGAATTGCTAGCAATTCAAACAGTAAATATGATTGAATTTTTATAAGGCCTATTTGTCCCAATAAGTAAATGGACTGTTCAAAATCTGCAAGGATAGGTAAGTCTCATAATAACTCTTTCACAACAATTCGAGTATCAAATAAAAATCTCTATCCGAAGGGCAAACCTTTCTAGACTTAAACCCATAATGATTATAATGCTATGCTGATTACATGGCACCCTGCTTAAATAATCAGAAATGGTAAAAAGATTTCACAATCAGATTCTAAGCCCATCCCATTATATTGTTGCAATCTTACTTCCTATGGACCATGGAACCATTCTTGTAACAGACATGTGGTTCAGTGACTTGTTGAAGCTAATTACTTTTTGTACTAATTATTCCTCTTTTTCTTTTCTGTCTTTCTTTTTTCATTTCTTTTTTTTTTTTTTTAGCCTAGCCGTTTGAAGCAGATTTTGGAAGAGCACTTCTTCAATTCTTTTTTTTTTTTCTTTACAAATGATGGAGGAATTGCAAAGCTCGTACTTTTGATGAACTAAATTTAGTTATGTACCTTTAATGTCCTTTATTAATAGCAATATCATTGCGCTGCAAGACTATTGATCATCGATTCGAGATCCACTATATAACAAGAAGACTATTGATAATTCAATTTATTTAACCAATAACATTGTATGATAATTTGATTGAAAAAGTACTACAAATTTAACTACATTCACTTATAAACTATTAACCCTTTCTTCCACGTTAATCACACCCTTTTTAGGACTTTATTTTAAGGAAAAAAGGAAGACATAGTTGGAATTGCCTTGATAGCTCATGCGGAGTAGTGGTCAAGATCAACCGATGACTTATGGGGGTTGTCATGACCACTCTCAAAGATTTGGTGAGAGTAACACCACCTCCTCACCCCAAGAGAGTGGTGGGCCACCCGACCACCACATCCACTCTCTTTAGAGTGACTAACCACCCTCTTAAAGAATAAAACAAAAAATAGTCCGACCACCCCCTTATTTATTTTGCTTGTTGTGTAGCATTAGACATTGTAATAAATTTGGTTGTACCCTAGCGGCACTCGATTAGGCAGTTCCCCCGATGGATCTATCTAAATTTCCAGACACCGTGCCCTAAATGCTGCCCTCATTTTTGTGGTCCACCGCAATTTCGGGTGTTCGGGCCACAGCCTATGTGACCCAACAAAGAACATGTGAGCCCACATGTAAGAGTGACTACTCATACCATCCAAATGATGCAATCGATATGTGAACCATGGTGGGCCCAGTCCAAATCCCTGGTGGGTCCATTGCACCAGTAAAGAAAGACACAAAGGGCCTTGGTGACATAATACACCACACCTACTTCATTGACCGCAGGCCCTTTCTAGTTTCTAATGCCCACCTTTTTGGATTGACATCTACACAGTATCTAATCTGCAATATCTTTATCTGAGCCGTTCATTTTAAATAGATAATTAAAAATGACTCAGGTGGTTGAATTACCCCGTAACCAAATGGATGGTTTGGCCACCTTAATAATTATCTCTATTTTTTATTTGCTGTTATGATATGAGTCATTCATTTAAAATGAACGCCATCTCAAATAAAAAGTCTCATATTCAATACAATATAATGCATCGAATCTCAATCATACTTTCTTTAATGATTCATGGTCCCCATTGGAATTTATGAGACTTTGTTACAAAAGCAACTTGGCATATGATTGTACTGCTTGATTTGTGACTAAACTAATTAAAGTCAAAGTCATATGCAATGAGTAAGCTCTTTATGGGGTTTTCAGGGAGCAAAAGAAGGATAACTTTTCCTATCCTTGTCTCAAATTTTGTTTTATTTCCCCCCTACGATGCATAACCAGATACAGAAGCTAGCCGACACATAAAATTAATGCATATAACTGATCATATTATTAATTACTATTTTTCTTTTCTCTTTTTCATTGTTACAAGTGCTAATTATGACTCAATCATCGCATGATAGTTTAAGTAAAAGACTAACAATAACAATAGAATATATTCTATGTACAAAATTAATCAATCCTAACCCTCAAAAACTGCAGCATTTCTGTAATGCTGTCCAACTTCTAATCCCCTTTTTTTATTATCCTAATACTTGTACTTTTTTTGTTTTTGTTAATTATATATTCCCAACAGTACTACTACTCAGTTGTGTATTGGAGGTTTTCGCTTTGCTGGAGAATAGTCCATCTCAGCTATGTCAATCATGTCTGCAGGAAAGTGCTCGTGGGCAGCAATCTCATAGTGCTCAACCAAATTCTCTTCCTGATCCCCAACTTCCCCATTACCCGATTTGCCCTTTGACGCGGGGTGGTCAGCTTTATTCTCTTCAATATTCTTCTCATTCTGTGCATGAAGTATATATGTATATTATATAATCATATACAAGAAGAATGAAGAACATTAAGGGGGAGTTTAATTTTCTTCTAATCCTAGGTATGGAAACTTAATTATTTGTCTTAACAAAAGACCGACCTTTGATTTGGTGGTGGTTGTAGTAGTAGAAGTGGCTGTAATAATAAGTTTTCTATTCTTTCCTGCAACAAATAGACATGAGGAAACCAATTTAGATATCATATATATGGGATTTCTCTGCTAAAAAATTGCTTTTCCCTCATAATTAATGCTCCAAGAAACTTAATCATAAAGAATAATAGTTAGAGAGAAGTCGATTAATTTCTAATTGGGACATGATTCCTTTTCTAGCTAGAGTAGTACAAGATCTCACTACTGTCTGAAAATGGGAAAGAAAATCGAGCTCTAGAGGGAGAGGAAACTAATGATCCATGCCCGTGTGGGGGTGTTTTACACGAAGTGACCCTTGCTCGAGGGTTCCCCGTTAAAAAAGAAAAGAAAAAGAAAAAGAAAAAAAAACTAATGATGCCTAGGAATGTGACTTCTAGGTCCATAGTAATCTTCATGAATGCTTGGTAACCAGTGGTGAGATTTCTTGGACAGTACTCTAGAAACTCTGTTCTTCATGGTACCTGAACTGCAGTGCCCATCTTTGCAGAGAATACTTTTTGTTATCAAACCATTTCCGTCAGCTTCCTGCAATATTCAGTGACAGGCATTTGACCATCAAAACATAGGAACATATATATATAAATAAATGAAGAAAAATCCATTTCATGAAAGACAAACTGAAAATAATATTTCACTCACATGTTGTTTCTGTTGCTGCACAAGTCCAAGTGACATGAACATCTTATCCAAGCGGATCCCTTCACAAAAGAAACAAAGTACATTACAACCAAAATCTTATTCTAATATTGCTCATAAGATGGATATAGGTACACGTTTTCATACCTTGAGCCTCATGAGAAAGCAGAAGGCACAAAAACAGAAGAGAGAGTACTAGAGAAGGCCTCATAGGAGAAAATTAAGCTTGAAGATCTGAAAGGATATAAAAGGCGAGGAAGAGAAGTAGGGGTTTTCCTCTTCGTTTCTCTTTTCTTTTTGCCTTCTAATTGACTGTGTAGCTTGTGACTGGTCGCTAGCTAGCATGGGGAATGCGTGCTTAAATATATAGATGGAAGATGGTCATAGGGCCCACGTCAAGTTCTCTAGCATCAACTTAGAGTAGGGTTTTTTCTTCCCCACCTTTCTTTTCTTTTCTTTTGTCTTCCCTCTACAAAGTGCAACTATTTGTCAAATTAATTTAAATGACTACACACTTTGGCACCTCATCATTCAATAATAAGGCCAAGGTAGGAATGACGATTCACGTTGACATGTCTAGGTTATGGTAAGGTAGGAGTAAAAAATTATATATATTAATTTTAATTTGATTAATTTAATTAAACGGGTCAAATCCTCCAATTAACCATATGCCAGCTATTACGTACATCGCGTAATCAATCCTAGCTAACTCAACCCATTTAATTAAACGGATTAGACTCGACCCTCAACATTAACTCATTAATTTCATATTGAGTTTGTGGTTATATAAAAAATTAACAGCCTTACCTAGGAATCTTGTTCTCGTTGAATTTGAGCGTGCTCAAATTAAAAAAATTACAGTAAAATAAAGTACAATATTTGCTTTTAAGCATTTCCTTAATTAGCTAGCTAGATCGGTTTTGCTGCAATTATATGTTAGGATTATTGGTCAATTTGAGTAGGCAATTGAAAGAGAGGCTACCGATGGGGCTCATGTACTTGAGTAGGTTTTGGATAAACTGTAATATAAGCAGCTCGAAATTTATTTGGACATGTAAACTCGATTGAAAATATCTTTTATGCTGGAGTCCTCGGACAGATTTCAATCTCTTTCATGTGCTTGTGTAGGTCTGGATTGCAGCCAGGCCCATTCTTTTTATGTGTACTGAGAATTCTGTGAGTCCATTTTTCAGATTTTGCAATGTTGGTCACACATAGTAGTACAACTTCTAAGATTAATGCATGCGACCATGTTAAGTGCACCTCCCTGAAAGCTTCCTTTTAGGCTTTGGTCTGATCATTTCCTTTCATACAAATAATCATACCTGCAGGTCTCCTCCTTGGATTAGACAATTTGATTTGCCATGGCCAGTGCTAAGCATTCATCAGATTCATCGCTGCTTGTATACCTTCATCGATCTGCTAAACTTTCCATCTTTTGGCTAGTCAACTACTTTTACACATATGAATCAGATCCGATGGCTCGATCCCTCATATAGGGTATTCCCTTTTGAGTCAGTAATTAAATCAGACGGCTACGTCATATGATGCATGTTTATGATGTATCTCGACAGTGGAATGTCATTTACATGCATTAAGATTGGGTAAGGGATGGGACACCTTGATAAATCTTATCCTGTACCGAGGAAAATTCAAGGCTTTTTGGTAAATCCCTCATTCTTTATTCCCACATAATTTTGTAATTTAAATGCTATAATTTTAAAGAGGTGTACATACACAATAATTTATAGGCTTTTTGGTAAATCCTTCATTCTCCATTTCTTGCCTTTAGGTCAGGAATACTTTTCTCCTGACTTTTGTTAGGGATATTATCAATTTTATTATATCTTCTTACAAATTGTCATGCTGCTCGTGTCAGTTGCACAACCTAACCCTCTCTTCCACGTTGGCGCCTCTCTCCATACTCCGCTGCCTCGACCCACCTCCTTTGCACATGCATCAATGACTCCAACTACCTCGCCTCCTCCTCCTCATCCAACAAAACGGTATGGCTCGCACGACCTCCCTCACATAGACCCACAGTTGGTCATGAGATGATTCGTTTACTCTCAAAAGTTTATAGGATTAATGTGACTAGCGTGAGTACGGGTTGATGTGGATACCATATAGACTGTTACGACAATTTAGTAGCTGACTTTATCGGTCTAACATAAATTATCATATCAATTTGTATAAAAATATAATACAACTTCTTGGAGGCGGATTGAATCTCCCTTAGCCGCTCACTGCTAGCCTTAGCTCGGGTCTCTCTGTGGCCTGTGGGTATATGGTACTCCAATCATTTTATTTTTTTTTAATTTTTTTGTGACAGTAACTTCCTATAAACCATGAGATAACATATGAAACACATCATAACTAACTAATTAAGTGTCATTGGAAGAATAAATCAGAGGTTGCCACATAATCAATTGGCAGAACACTGTGGACCATAGCCCACGTGTTACAAGAAACAAGAGAATTAAATGTGACTGTGACATACAACGCTGAAAGCACAAATTGTATATCACCAATTGCCAATTTGGCGACGTGGAAGTTTGTAATGTACTTGCCCTTGTTTGCGCTTTGACCGGCAATAAAACATCCCGGCGACTGGTGTCGGGCACTGCCATGTGGAGTGACTTTCATCTAATAAATTCCCAATGTGTACCTTTGAGACATATCACTGTCCCTTTGATTTTTCATAGCACATTCTTAATTGTGTATTGAATTGCTGATAAAAATTAGAAAAAAATACTTTGAAACCATAAATAATTTCCCTTTTTTTATTTTTTTTATTTTTTTATTATTTTTTTTTATTCAAAGTAGGAAAAAAGGTTACATAGGATCGTACAACCACAAAGGAGTGGACACCCAAACAACATAACCCAAACAAAAACGACAAAAAAAAATTAAAAAACAATAATTTTCCCTTGTTTGCCTTTATCTTGTTACTTTCTTATAACATAAGCATATGTTTATTATTATTATTATTATTTTCTATTCTCATAAACATATGCTTTAATTTACACGATATGACTTATATACTCGGAAAAGATTGTAAAATTCTACTTTTACAAAATAGATGCAGCTTCTTTCTTAAAGGTAATCAACGTTATAGGCTTTCCATTAGGAAAAGACTTCGAAAATTGATGTGGAAAAAGAATGCCAAAAGAAAGTTTGAACTCAATTGTTTAGGTACTACTTTATACATCGGGACTCAATATCAAGCATGTGCATTATGTAATCATTTCTTTTAGACTTTGTTCAAAAAAAAAGAAGAAAAAAATCAATTCTTTTAGACTTCGGGGCACATGCACAAGAGAAGACTTATTAACTTACAAAAAAGAAGAAGAAGAAGAAGAAGAAGAGGAGAAGAACCAGTGATTCTCTTAAAAGGTCCAGTATTATATATAACAACCAACTTTATTGGAATTTGGATTCTCAACAATTTGCTATCTTAATTGTTAGGGACAGTAAATGTAAGAGAGTTATTGACCTACTATAGAGCTAACTTATCTGAAGAGGGGGTGAACAGTTTGAAACTTGTTCGAGCAGGTAGATTTTATAGAGATTCTTTTATATTTATTGTTCGAATTGCTAGCAATTTTAAGAACAAAATTGTTAAATCCCTATCTCTATTTTAGAGTAAGTACTCACTTGATGTACTTAATGATGTTATAATTATGTCGAAAAATTAAGGAAATGGGGTAGGTAGTGCCATCATTAGTAGATCATGAAAACAGAGATTTGGTTTGTGTTGTTTCCTGGAAAATGTCTAACATCCAGACTGGATTTTATCAATAGTGATGTCACTTTAGAAACATTGTATACTTTATTCATCACTAATGGAAGGTGACCAACTTTAAAGTTTAGAACTTGAGAACAAGTTAAGGTTTATAATTTTTGAATTTATCCGAGGCATGGTGATTTTGGAGAAACAATGCTCAAATAAGGTGTCTGATTTTTTTTTTTTTCCCAATCAAACAGGGTGTTGGATTTGAATATGCAATGGAATGGCTCATTTTAGAATGCATTTGGACCCATGATTTCACAGGCCAAACACTCAGCATTTTTAAACAAAATCTAGAAAAAACATCTAATTTGGGAATGCGTTTGAAAAAAAAAAAAGTTGTTTAAAACCATAGACAAGGGGAAGCACTTTTAAAAACACATCATTTTTAAAAATTGGGTGTTTTTAAAATCTTAGAAACATCACTATTTTATAGATCTTACCAAATGCTTAATTGTATTTATAAAAAAAATCATATTTTCATTAACTATGTTTTGAATCTACAGCTACATTAAATCTACATAAGAAGAAGCTGTAGATGATCAATCTTTTGAAATTTTAAATACTTCTGGTTTGTTGAAAGTAGTTCCACCATTTGGGAGTAACTTGTTATAGCCTATACTATAGGGCATCTTTTCTTTCTATAAGCCAAGGCCATGTTTAAAAGGACTAGGGACTTATGGTTATGGGGTCAAGAAAACATAATGTTCAAATGAGTCCAAGAAATCAAAACTAAAAAGAGGGAGTTAATTAGAACTTTTGGCCGACAAAGGGACACTACATGGTGTTTTTTTTAGACTTGCCAGAATAGAATATTGGTCCACTTCGGTAGGATAAACAAACAAACAAATAAATAAGCCCTTTGGGAGAAATGTTTTATGATTCTATGTCTGATCCAAAAGTCACAACGTCCAAACAATACACTCAAACAAAAAATGAAAAAAGAAAAAAAGAAAAAAAGAAGAGATAATTAAACTTTAAGCATGCATTGGCTTCCCATAGATTGAAAGTTCCCATTAATTAATAAAGTCTAGAATCTCCATCTAATAATTAATGGTAGTTCTATTCTTTTGGAGTGCCATTAATTAATTTTTAATACATATGACTATAATAAGCATAGAGGTGAAAATAAATAGCTAGGGACCAAGTGAAGGGGCTTATTTAGTAGAAATGAATTACAGGATCTCCTAGATTAATTTCCTATCGGAATTATATTGAATTGAGCAAGGAATGAGAGAGGGGAATGCGGGATCCGGGCAGCCCAAAATGCAGGATTCATCCGTCTAGAGCAATTGAGTTCCGCACCCACTCTTTCATTTTGATCTGTACAACTTTCTTAAAATTTAAACAAAAATTTCAAAAAATCCCAATACGGTAAACATGAGAGAAAATGAATTACACGCATAAGATGATTGGAATGAATTAGGATCTCAATCCAGTTAGCAAAATATAAGAGAGTCTATGTAAAATTTACATATCTAAACAAACGAATGAAATACATGAGACTCTGTTCGTGCAAATAAATTCTATGAGAATTCTTTTATATTTGTTGTTCAAATTATGTACTAACCATTCCGAGAACAAAATTACTTGATATTTCTATTCAAATCTACTTTTGTTGTCGAAAGTTTGCCTCATAATTTCATTTTTTATTTCCCAGGTTATACTTTAGTTGCATTTATAGAGGAATCATTGCCAAGTTGAGTCCACTTTGCCATTAAAAAATGACCCTGTCTTTTGTTGCATTGATTTCGAAATTGTGTGCGAAGAATGTGCTTATCGTAATTCATAAATGCACGACAAAGGTACGGTTGACAAATAGACAGGCCCTTCTAATTTAATTGAAATCATGCAGTGCATCCCGGCCACTTAACGTCTTGCACACACTTTTTTAACAAATGTTATTATTTAATTCTCCCCCAGAATTTATTTTGGTGTTCGGCACATTCCTTAAAACCTGCTCCTCAACATGATGAATTTATGGAATAAATATTATACGATTTGACTTTAGGTGTATTACAGATCGACTTTACTGTTATTTAATTGCAAATCACTGTTATCATGTTATGGATTAGGAGATTTCAAGTTGTTGTTTACATTAAACGGTTTGAAAAATTTCATATATTAAAAAGGTGGCCGGTATGTTACTAATGAGAAACTCAGTTAATTCTTGCTTTCTATGTTGTAAAAGAATTTTGAACTAAAAACTATATTTTAGTTTTATAAAAAAAAAAAGTCTCTTAAAAAATGAAAGAAAAAAAAAAAAGAAAAGAAAAGATAAAAAAGCATTTGAGAAGAAATTTTTTTTTTGATTGCCTCAATAACATGTCACATTTTTTATATGTTTTATTTTTAAACTATGCAATGTAAGGCACGGCCTAAAATAACATAATTTAAAAATATGAAATTTCAAAAAAATTGTAAGAAATTCCTATTCGTCTGTTATATATGTAAGATCGATAGTCTTAAACATTGATTTTGATCATCCATGGAACCAGAAGAAATGTAATCAGGGACGGAATCAAAAACACTGAGAAAAGTCCTCTACTCTTGAAATTTGGATAAATTAGATGCATATCAGAGCAGAAAAATTAGGATCAGGCTTGCATGTTATAGTTTTTACTACAACATATAAATTATAAAAAAATTAAGGGTCTAAATTAATTGCAATTTTTTTTTTCAATTAATTTAAACCTTTAATTTTTTACAACTTACATGCCGTAGTTTTCTTTACAGCATGTGAGCCTCATCCAAAAAATTAAATGCAGCTGGGTGAATGCAGTATGAAAAGGGACATTTCGTGCACCAGTAGATGCTGAGTTAGGTTGGATAATAAATAAGTTCAGAGAGACGTCCATTCAAATGCCATAGATTTCATGTGAGAGATATCAACCAAATGTGGTCCATGACTTTTCACCGTTAATGGAAGTATCTTTAAGACAAAAACTGTAACAAGGAATAGTTTTAAGTACTAAAATTCGTTCAGTTCTATACAATTAATGCTTTTTTTATGAAGGTTCAGACCAAGAACATGCATCTAGAAGCGAACCACAAACCGAAGGAAAGGATAAGAACAAAAAATAATGAAAAGAGAATGAATACACATATATTATATGGTTTATTATTATTATTATTATTATTTTTATAAGCATATATTATATGGTTAAGGTCACTCTAGACATGCACGAAAAAAATACTTTATAATGTAACTACAATAGCAATAAATTTCATATGCGTGCTCAGCTGTCGGTACAAATAAAACTTGGGGTGTGAGCCTGAACAGAGCGACTGTCGGTGCAGATTTTAGTAATAATAACAAATATTCAAATGATAACTTTGAAGACTGAAAAGGAAAAAGGTTTTTGTGAATGGCACTAGCTAACACATGGGTTACTCGATCCTAAGAGATAGGAGAAGCCCGTCTGATAGCGTGTTGCATGCGAGCTTCCTAAGGACGTCAGAGGATTAGGAAGTATATATACATGGATAAAGTTTTTTTTCAAATTAAATTGGATGAAATTTCTTTAACACAGCCTCTTAAACTGACATGTGTTTAAAATGCATGTAGTTCTCACATATATACCTTGTTAAAAATTTATGTAAGAATTAAAAATACATATGAGAATCAAATTTTGTTGGATCAGAAAATTTCTCAAACTCAGTCTATTAAATAATCATGTGTCAAATAATATGTTAGAATATTAATTAGCTTTTGGAATCATAAGTGATTATTTTACATAATATAACGTATGATTCACTTGTTTTATTAAAAATACATATAAGAATTAAAAATATATGTGAGAATTACATGTATTTTAAATACATGTAAGCTTAATAAATTAAATTAGAAGAATTTCTTCCGACTGATCAATTTGGAGGAAACTTCAGTTTCATGTTTTTCTCCTTCATATGCTCTAGAAGTCAATTTGTAAGTCTTCCTTTCCCATTTCATCTCATAGACACAAATTATGACATTCATGTGCGAAAAGCATCCGTAATATTCTTATCCTCATGTTCCTCAAATTTGGAAATAACCATAGCATAAGCACGAGGGCATGCACCCCACAAGCCTCACAACATGAACAAGCTTGGTCAACCATTAGGAATAACACGTACATCTTCTTCATACACACAAAAACAAACAAAAATTGAGTCTCTGAGTCATGCATGGGCATTGAATTTTTTGTGAGATTGTCCTCCACAAATGCTGCAATGCATCTTAATTTCAAACAAGCACAACATAACCATATGCTTCTTGTTATAATATCAATTGGTACGTCGTCAAAAATGTTGGTCTCCACGTTCTTTTCTTGTAACTTGCTCTGCCTTCCCATACCTATCTTTATAACCCCCCACATGTTTACTGGTCCATTGGCACATGGTTGTGGGTACCGCCATGGCTAACCGACCATGTCCATCGTTGACCTGGCCTGCTGGGTCTTTAGGTTTGGACGTGCCCGGCCGGCAAACCTGTTGGATTCACCAACCATGGGTAAGACCCATCTGAATAGACATGATCATGAAGCCAAAGATGTACGAGTGTGCGACAGCCGACAAGAGTTTACTAGGGTTCCATTTTTTCCACGGTTCTTTTTCATAGGTGATCAGATAACTGAACACTTCGTTTACTTTGTGTGATCTTTTCATGAAGTTCTATTGCGCACTTCACTCTCTTTAATAATTGACCTTGGGATCCAAATTTTAATACTGCCTTGATAGATCATTTAATTTTTAAAACCCCAATCATTGTAAAAGTTCAACTTTGATGTAGTATTCTAAGAGTGCGTTTGACCTTGTAATTTCGTAGGTAAAAAATGTAATTTTAAACAAAATTGTAAAAAGTATATCGTTTTGGAGTGAATTTTTAAAAAATTGGGCTTTGAAAACATAGAAAAATAAGTATTTTTAAATTGCAGACAATAAAATATATTTTTTAAAAACGCACAATTTTAAAAGCAAAATTACAATTTTATCAAAAGCGTAACCGCGTTTTCAAATATATCACTCGTTTTGAAATTGCATGTTTAAAACCGCAAATCCAAACAAACTCTAAATCATTTGTTGAAGAGAAACTTCAATAAGGTTAAAACCTTCAATAGAGAGCTTCCACGTTAACTTGGAACACAATAGTGAAAACGCATGTCCACACTAGATTGAATCTGCCCTATTAAGAGAAACCTAGTAATGTTCTGACAAGGGATACTGGCCGCACAACCATCTCACAAATTTGTGAGGACATACATTTTTAGTATTGTGTTATGAGAAGACGTGACAACTCTCTTTTAGAGGGAGTAAAGGACCTGGTTTATACTATATACTTGTTGAAGTTATTCTCTTTATTGAAATAGCTGAGAACAAACATCTGAATCATAGTTTTTTTACCAAAGTACGTGGTTTAGGATAATTAGGGGGTGTTTGTTAATGACTTTGGAGGCTTTGTTTTTGGAATAATAACAAGAAGTGACTGATGTGATATAAAGTATAAATAATGTTATGAATTTTTTATAAAAAAAGATGAAAAAAATTTGATTTTTAATGTTTTTTATTTGAATATGAATAAAAAGTGAGTGATGTGATATAAAAAATGAAAAAAAAAATTTGTTAAAAGGTGATTGATAGAATATTAAAAGTGAAGTTAAATTTTTGGGGAAAAAAAGAAAAAGAAAAAGGAGGGTAAAGTGTTTAGCCAACCCCCCCTTAATTATTTTTGTCAATTAATGAAAAGCTTCTCATCCCTAATCATCTCCAACTCCAAGTGATCAATTGTATTAACAATGGTAGCAATTAATGTGAAAGGAAGAAAAACACCCCCTTAATTATTTTTGTCAATTAAATGAAAAGCTTCTCATCCCTAATCATCTCCGACTCCAAGTGATCAATTGTATCTAACAACGGTAGCAATTAATGTGAAAGGAAGAGTTCAAAATCAGGTGATCATGAAATCATGATAATTACGTGTATATATATGGAGACATCCGACCATTTTCGACAAGAGTCTCTTTTGAATGACAAGGCCTCTCAAGTTGGGGTGCGAGCAACAGTTGATGGGCCAACTCAAGATTTCGATGATTGTTTCATTTTGTCATTTAGCTATGAAAATTCAGGTTACTTCTATTTTGATTTCTTACAAATAATAGAAAACGAAAAAGAGCAAAGAAGGAAAATCTTACCAATCTCTCCCATTTACTGACTCATATGGAGCTGATCAGAATAGACCAAACAGAAAGTCTAAAGTATAATGGGCCTGTGTGTACTTGCAGGTTTTGCCTAAGCCCATTCTGGTTCCTCCAATGATAATGGTTTGCAAAAATAAGAAGGTCCAGCAAAAAAAGTTATAATTTTGGGAATGCTACGGGAAAAATCAGTTGATAATGAAGTGGCCCATTTGGCAAGGTTGTGAGCACGAGAATTTGCACTCCCATGAATCTTGCAGATAGACCAACTATTGAGAGAGTTGAGTAGTCTAAGAGAGTGAAACCAGGAGTAATGCTACAAGTCTTTTCAAAAGTGATATGATTTTTAAAATTACCATTAAACTTGTAATAATTGACTATTAAATTTTAATCTAATGATAATTTTAAAAATTATATCACTTTGAAAAGGACTTGGATCCTCCATATAGCATTACTTGTGAAACCAGGGGAAAAATCTTCCAATATGTGGTTAAGTTGCTGTGCTGGATGCCAAGAACTGCAGCAAGGGAGTCACCTTCTAGCATGGTTATCACATTCCCTCAAATTTTGTAAACTAATTCATCAGAAATTCTATTTCAGTTTCTTTAAAAAAGAAGCACTTTTATCAGGTGAGGATAAGAACTTCAGCACATAGTTCACATTTCTCAATCTAAAATCCTAGTGCTAAATTCTGTTTTCGCTCATGGAAAAGATGCAAATTATGCAGGGTTGAGTATTCAACAGACAATAGGGAAAAAAAAAATTGAAGAAAAAGGATATGGAAAGGTCTATGACGAAAGCTGCTTCATAAGGTTGGCTTCATAAGGTTGGCAGGGTGATCGCTGCAACACTGTCACACTAGGGTCCATTTGGGTTTATAGTTTCAAAATATGCGATTTCAAAATAGGATGTTTAAAAATGCAGTTAAACATTTAGCCAAATCGCGCATTTTTAAAAATGCACCCCTTATTTGTAATTTGAAAACGTAAATTTTTTTTCACATTTTTAAACCTTTATTTTTAAAAAACACTCTCCCAAACAAGACACTTTCTGTAATTTTGTTTTTAAATGCACTTTTAGTCTGCGAAATTGCAAGGCCAGACGAACTCTAAATAATGCGACCGTAATGATCTCTGTGCAGATTCTATCGCCATTTCATTTGAAAATGTCTTGAGACATCTCTGGCAAGAGCTTTGCACTGCAAAAGCTCACCTAATATATCTTTTTGGTTAGTTTGGATACCAAAGTCTAGCATCAGAAACGTAAATTTAAGTTGAAATACAGAAAGAGCTTCATCTTTAGAGAAACATAAGCAAAGATGTCAAGATCTTGCAAAACTCTTGCTAGTACGGCAGCAGGAAGTCCCAATAGGCAATATTCAATCAATGAAATCACTTTGAAGGAAAATGATACCCTTCTGCTCTGCTGAATCGGGCAACTACTTGTACTTGTAGATGCTGATCACGCCCAGAATTATTTTACAGGGTCTTTGACAATATATTTTATTTGTATCCTGCCTGAGACTTGGATGTCAAGTTAAGTACAAGTGGAGTTGCAGGCTTCCTTGTTTATGATGGATAAAGTGGGTGTTCATCGATCAAGTCGAAAAGTTCGTCTCCAATTGTGAATCCAAGCATCTTGGCCATGTCACTTGTCTTCAATCTAGGCTTTGGAATATTATGTTGCTTCAACCAAGAATAGGCAATAAAAACTTTCTTCATAATGAACAGTTCGAGTGCCTCAGGATTAAAAACAACACCCATTCTCATATTCATCTGTCAACAGAAAATTTCATTAGTTCGAACATTAGAGCATCATTTCCCTCTCTTTCTCTCTTTCGGTTTAGTTGTTCATTACTGTTAAATACCACTTATTCCAAGAATCATTTAATTTATGAAATTGGATATAAATGATAGAGATAAGGCTTGAATTCAGAACTATTAGTATGATACTATGTTAAATTACATTTTATTTCAAATGCTTAAGCTAATAGGATAAGATTGATTTAATCATTTAATTTTTATTCTAATATCCATTACCTGGTGAGGGATCAACATGGCTGCATAACGAGCAAGCTCTCCAGCCCGCCAGTCCAACAAGACAGGTAGCCATGGATAAGTAGCATCAAGTCTGACAAACCAGAGTCTTATATCAGGAAATTCTGATAATTCTCTAGGATCACTTGGATCTTCTCTTGTGTAATTGATGGTAAAGCCAATTGTACGTTCAAGAAACTCTTTTGGCTCGGCTGTAACAATAGCAGAAGGAAGGATCATATATTTGAATTAGTATCCAGTTATATTCAAATGGTTAAGTTATTCACACAATGCTAATTACCAGATGATGGAGAGGTAATTCCTGTTGTGGCTTGAAACGGGGATAAGTCAAGACGGCGAATGATATCATTATCTATAACTACATCAAATCGGCCTTCAGTTGGCGGCATTGGAGGCGGCGCTTTTGTTGAATCTGTCAACCAAAATCTGTCAAAGTACAGTTCAAGAAATTCTACCAAATCTCTTATCTTGGCCAGAACAAAACAGTTACTATTGGTTGTCTAAAATGTATGGAGTGCTTGAGGCAAATCCAACGAAGAATGACTTCTGATAATCATTGAAAGAATTTCTAGCAACATTTCTCTTTTATCTCTAGAATGAATCTTTCACCTATGTGCATACGTGATTGTTGCTCTACTGACTGTTTCATGCTTTTCTTAAGACAAAAACATAAGTGATTTCCATTTGAACAGGTTGAACCTTATTTTTGGGAAAGGTCTAGAAATGTCAATTTGTAGGTTAAAGGTACCTTGTAAATATGATGTAGAGCACATAGCATAGGGGCTAAACCGAGAAGTTTTGCAGAAACCCAGGTGGGTAACAAATTAAAAGGCAATAATACTACATATATAATATTGTTCTTATCTCTATGCAGTCACACTGGAGTTGGTCTCTTTTCTCATTTGTTTTCTAGAAATTAATGAGTGAAAATAATTTTAACTTGTTCAATTTTCCATCATCTATAAAAGCATATCATATGTTGGTCAGATTTTTTTTAACCAAAACCCCCATCCTTTGCCCCTTATACCAGGAACCCTCGTTTATATATGCTCACACTTTGCACCTTTGTCCATACCGCACTCTGATATCGGCTTGATACTAGTTAAGGAATAAGGAGATTAATACCTTAGAGAGTTTTTCAGTGAGACCATAACAAAGCATATTGGGGTACCACTTAATCTAGCTTAAGCCTATGGGTTTAAACCTAACTATGTCATATTAATCACTTACGCTTGTGACATCTTTTCAATGTGGGGACTCAATTTTTTACACTCACATGTATATACTTAACAGTGACCTTGGTGGAGCTCAGATCTTGAAGCTAGATGCGCGGGTTAAAGTATGTTTCTTTCACGATTACTTCTATTTGTATATCCTCAAAAGTACTCTTGGCTATTCTCACCTTAAAGCAACAGTTCTAAGGTTGAGATTTTTGTTCAAACATGTCAGGTTAGTAGAAAGATTAAGGACAATGTGTCATTCTGTGTGTTCCTAAATTCAAGTAGGGTTTTTCAAGATTGAGCTAAAACTACTAGAAAACTGGGTTGAAACTTACTTCACACCTAAAAACATGTAATTTCATAAAAAAAAAGCAGAGACTAACTGATAATTTACTGATACATGCTTCGTATAATATAAGTATTAGGTGTTACCCTCTTCGTCATACAAAGAGAGGTCGAAATTGCCAGACGGATTGAAGGCAACTGAGACTGCCACTTGCCCACGCGGCCGAATTGAATGTGAAATATGCAAAGAAGCCATGAGATCTGAGATGGGTTTGCAGGACATCAATGGAGTAGGAGAGAAAACGGTCTGTTTTGGTGAAGGAGAAAGTGGAAGTACAGGGTTGATGGAAGTAGCCATTGCCATTGGAGGTTTCAAGCTGTGTATGTGTGATATGGTCTGAGACAGTTAATACAGTTTGTCCTGTTTGTTTTGCTTCGGTTTATCTACATTTTCTTGTGGCCTTATGTTCCAAATGCTCATATCCGGTTCTGGGTTTTTATAGTATGAACCTCACACCTATTATTTAACTCTGGGGTGACCCTCATCAGGATCATCAAGTCTCGGCCGTTCTTGCTGAGAATGTGCTTGGTCAGTATATTCAACGGTAGAGGATGGAGATTGGGATTGGCTCTCAAGAGCTTTCCCAATTGCTTATTTTTCCTATTTTAGCTAGTTTATTTTCAAAAACATCATATCATATCCCCTTATTTAAATTGTTTTTTTATTCTATTAAAAAAACATTTTTAATAATTTTCTATTAAATTTCTTTATAAAAAAATAAATCTCTCTGTCTAACCGTCGTCCATTCTTTTCCCATGCCAAAAAACACATCCAATAAAATGTGTTGAAGCTCATTTATGTAAACTCTTCTACGACACAAATTTCTTGCATCAACTCATAAAATTCGCAATTTTCAATTACAGGCACAAATTACTGACATTAGTTAATTAATTCAAACTTTTTTTTTTTAAGAAGGTCATCTATTTTGATACTATTTTACACTTTTAACTACAAAGTTTTTAAAATTTACTGTATCAAAAAGGTAAGAATATACATATAAACATATTTTCATCTCTATACTCAAGCGATGTGGGACGCCACGTGTTGAACCCAAGTACCCGGGGCAAAAGAGTTCTATACATTCTCTCTTAAGCTATTCTAATTTTTGTGAAATTGGACAATCTGAATCTCAATCCAGGTAGAGATAGGAGGCGCCCCAAATTTAATTTTGGAAATTTTATATATATATATTTCTTTTTGTGGGTATTTCTTAAGGTAATGTTTGTCTGCAACCATGTGATCTCCTCGTAGCAGATTTTGGCATCAAATTCCACGAAATAAAAAAGGACTGGTTTGGTGGCTGGCTTTTTTTTTCTTTTGTTTTTTTCTCAATGCGGGAAGAGGGGGAAAGGAAGTTGGTGGCCGCCTTATACAGTTTTATAGGCAAGAATAGAATAACTTGAATTTGAAAAATGGTCATCAAATTACCCGACCAAGGGTCTGTCGTTTTTAATTTTCAACAATAATAAACTTGAAAGGCTATTCATAAATTTGACTTCTACCGAGTCAAGTTGCCGCCTTTCACTACCTAACTCCAGCTACCAAAATAATCTCAAACCCTCCGTTTTCTCTCTGGTTTTTCGATTCAGAGGCCAAAAGAACCATTTTTTTTTCTTATGATTTAAGGATGGTTTGGGAGTGATTTTTTCTTCCCATATGTATGTACGTGTTAATGGTTTGGGAGTGATTTTGGTGAAATGATTGCGAAAGAGATTGATTTAGTTATGGAAGTTTTGGGTTTTCCATAACATGAGATATTGTAATTTTGACAGGTTCACAAGCTGTAAGGGTACTTTTTTATTTGGATTTCAGGATTTTGCCAGTGTCAACGACTTTCAGAAGATTTTTTCCAGTTTCAGGTACATTATTTTTCTTCATTTTTATAGGTTATTCTTATTGAGTTATACTCTTTCGAGGTTATTCTTATTGAGTTATACTCTTTCGAAGTTACTGGATTAACATATTCCCTATACTTTTTCTATTTTGAGATCATGATAGATTGTTCATGTTAAGAAAGATGCAAACTTAGTTATAGCTCTGAGTGTTATAAATAGAGTCTAGGTTGAAAAAATTTTCAATTGTATCTAGTCGTTAGGTAATGCTACATTGTATGCCAAAAAGCGCGTATCGCATCATATATATCGCCCTGCAATAGTAACAGGTGACATTTAATGAACACCCAATACCTCGTTAGTACTATGCCCAATAAAAAGATGACAACTTACAAGAGGTACACCTGACCAAGGGTCAATAACCAAATGATACTCCTAATTAGAGTACTACCCAATAGTGGGGAGACACTTGGCGAGACTAGGGGTGGGCAAATTAACCGTTAACCGCCTACCGACCGCTTATCGACCGCCACCGAACCGCCTACCGACCGTAACCGACTGTTGTCGGTTCGGTAATCGGTTAATTCGGTTAAAAAAATTCGGTTAATTCGGTAGTCAGTTAAAAAAATTAAAT
>FXXK01000519.1:348030-363610 GCA_900184695.1 Betula pendula | reverse complement strand
CCGCTTAACCGTTAATTTCGAAAATTAGGTATATCGGTAATTAATCGGCGAATTAACCGAATTAACCGACAATTTTCGGTTCGGCGAATTAACCGATAATTTCGACACCGATTTAACCGATACCCAGGCCTAGGCGAGACCCATGTAGAGTAGAAGTGATAGAATCCATAAACATAAAGAAAACGAGCTATCGAGAGATATGCATATACTTCACTTTTAATCCTAATATTCTTACACGCTTATCTCTTATCAAGAAGACCACTAACTTAAGCATTGGATATATTCTTAGTCGACACGCCCGACAAGCCTCAGTGTTTATTTGACTCCTGAACTCCTGATCACAAGTACTCCTTGACTTAGCCTAGAAGTGATCCTCTGCATCATCATATTCCAATACTAACATGCACATATATCCTATCCGTTATGCTTCCTCAATTGATTCAAATTTCAAATGCCCTACTTCTAGTGGAATTTCCATTCACATTCTACCTTTTTGTCTTCAGGGCCCGCACTTCAACATTGACTTGCAATAACTAACCTCCTTTCCAATCCCATTACCAGGTAAAGTATTGATAGGGGACTCACCGAAAAAGAAAAGAAAAAGAAAGTATTGATAGGCGTATTTTACAAATCAATATGTCTGACACTTATCAAGTAAGCTATTAAACAATTAAATGTGATTGTGATTGATACGGTAAGTATCACGTTAATTATCACGTCAATTTAAAAGCTTATATAATACTTATTACATAAACCATTAGAATAATTAAATTTGATTATGGTTAACTTGCATGATAATACCACATGAGCGGCCACATCAATTTGTAGGAAGATTGTAATAAAATGTGTAGTATTCCAATAATCAACCAAACAGAATTATTGTTTTCTTGAAACCTTTTCCTCCTATCGCTATCTTTTTTCTTTCGGTGGGAGACACTAGTCGCAAATTGGCAATATACATGAAGATTAGGCTGCCTAACAAAACAAGCCCACATCGTGTGGACAGAAAGCAATATAAAAACGTTGTATACATCCAACTTTACCAATTTATAATAGCACATTATATCTCCTCTGGATTTAGTTCATGAATTCTCCATATCGCCTTGTCTCAGAGGGTTGTCTCCATTAGCATGTGCATGTCCATCATCATGCAATAATTTGAAACATAATAATGATGAACAGAATCTCAGAACGTGTATAACAACTAAGGATCACCCATTTCGTTAATTATATATATGCTCAAACTTAGCTCTTGTGCTTCCCATATTCCCTATGTTAACAGGTATAAGTTGAACAATGAAGCAAAGGGTGGCGATCATTGGGGCAGGAACAAGTGGCCTTCTTGCTTGCAAGTACATGCTGGAGAAGGGCTTTAACCCAATTGTTTTTGAAGCTGAAGAAAGCGTAGGAGGATTATGGAAGCATACTGCAGAGTCCACCAAGCTCCAAAATGCCAAAGAAACTTACCAATTTTCAGATTTCCCTTGGCCTTCTGAAGTACAAGAAGTGTATCCTAGGCACACTCAAGTGCTCAAGTATCTTGAATCCTATTCTCAACACTTTGACATCCTTCCTTACATTAAATTCAACTCCAAAGTCATTAGTATAGACTATGTTGGAGAGTCTTATGAAGAGATGGAGTCATGGGATCTATGGGGAGGAACAGGCAAGCCTTTTGGCTCTAGAGGGAAATGGCACATTCTAGTGCAAGACACCAAATGTTGCTCAGAAGAGGTATTTATATAAATCTTTGGTTAGTGTACTATGAGAAGCATACATGGGACTTCTCAAAAGCATCTTATATGTTAAAATATCACTTATCTCAAAAATTTAAGTGAATAGGAAGTGATGAATTTAATCATTTAATTTATATTATAATATATTTTTTTTTTCATGTATAGGCTCAAATTCTCCCTTAATAGGTGAGACTCAACATATAAAATATTTAATTGAAATATAAGGTGAATAACGGAGACATGGTTCGAATTCAGAGCTTCTGCTTTGTTACCATGTTAAAAAGGGATCGGTGGTGATTTAACCACAATCTTTCAAAGTCAAGGAAGATATATATTTTTTTAACTCTATATGCCTGCAGCCTCATTCGATCTTTATAGATAATATGCAGTTTGATACTAACAGCAAGCTCTATTGTCACAGTCAATAACACACCTAAGCAAAGAACATAGATAGAGTATATCTTCTTACTTTTAGTGTCAATAGAATCAATTAGAACCAAATAAAAACAGAAGGGTAAGAAAAAAAAAATCATTCTTGAATACTTAGAGCCTAAGCTTATGTTTGTTTTGGCCAGGTGCACCAAGTTGAGTTTGTGGTTCTCTGTATTGGAAGATTCAGTGGTCTCCCAAATATACCCGAGTGCCCTCCAGATCAAGGCCCGGAAGTATTCAATGGTAAGGTGATCCATTCCATGCACTACTCTGATATGGACAAGGCCAGTGCTGCAGAATTGATTAGAAGAAAGAGAATCGCAATCATTGGCTCACAGAAATCTGCAATTGACATTGCAGGAGAATGTGCAAATGCAAATGGTAAGAAGATTTTTTTCTAAGGAGTAAGAACTTCCCAGTTAATTGTTTTTTTGGTTAGGCTTATCATGGGAATAAATGCATAAATTTCCTAAAGATGTTTTGATTCTATAGTTTCAAAATGTGAATTTCAGAAAACACAGTGGACATCTTTCAAAGTAAACCTGTTTTTTTCACATTGGCCTGTAATATTTGCTTTCTCAATTGAAATTTTGCCTTCTTAATTACCACAGGAGTTGAGTACCCCTGCACAATGATTCAGAGGAGTGCTCATTGGTATCTCCCCGGCGGCTCTTTGTGGGGAGTAAGCCTTGGTTTCTTGTACTTTAATCGTTTTTCAGAGCTTTTGATTCATAAGCCTGGTGAAACTTTCCTACTCAAGTTTTTGGCAACCATGCTTTCTCCCTTGGTATGCTTTTTCTCATCTTTGAATGTGCATATTCACACAATATTAATTATCTACGATATTGCTGAAGGTTTTATTTTCAGAGATGGGGAGTCTCAAAATTTGCTGAAAGCTATCTAAGATGGAAACTCCCATTGAAGAAATATGGAATGATACCAAAACACAGTTTTCTTCAAGGTTTCTCTTCATGTCAGATTGGAATGCTGCCTGAAAATTTTTATGACAAAGTCGAAGAAGGAAGCATCGTTTTGAAGAAATCACAAAGCTTTAGCTTCTGTAAAGAGGGTCTGATCATTGATGGAGAAACTCAGCCACTAAAAACAGATCTTGTAATTCTAGCCACCGGATACAAGGGTGACCAAAAGCTGAAGAACATGTTCAAATCTCAAATCTTCCAAAAACACATTTTTGGTTCATCAACCTCAATAGTTCCTCTCTACAGGTCTGCCCTCTTATTCACATTTCATCATTTCCTATCAACTTAAGTAGCATCGTATTGATATATCTTATAATATGCCTTGTTTGTAAAACTGCAGACAGATTATTCATCCTCGGATTCCACAACTAGCAGTAATAGGATATGCAGAGGGTTACTCCAATCTGTTTAACTCGGAAATCAGATGTCAATGGCTAACACATTTCCTTGATGGGAATCTTAAATTGCCTTGTGTAAGAGACATGGAGAAGGATATCATACTGTGGGAAAAAAACATGAAGCAATATGCTGGGAGTAATTTCAAGAGGTCATGTATTGGGAGCACTAACATTTGGTACAATGATCAAATGTGCAAAGACATGGGATGCAAGCATAAAAGAAAGAAGGGAATATTTGCAGAGTATTTTCAACCATATGGATCAACAGATTATGCAGGTCTGATCCATGAGATAGGAAAGAAGATCAAGTAGCTGGAAAAGAGATAAATGAGACGTAGGTCTATCATTTTTCTTATATGATCTAAAATATAAACTTTTACAAGAAATTGACCGTTTCATAATAAATCCACCGATTAAATCTTTACTGAATGTGACATTGAATATATAAATCTCTTATCGACTACATTTTTTTCCTCCATCATACTATTCAAAATATTTTTTGGATTCCCAAAAAGAAAATGCTTGGTTTCCTACCCCAAGAATCCAACTCCACCCATCTCATGACTCATGAGTAAAATTTTTGGTTTCCCAAAAATAGGAAACCAAACCCCCTGCAAAAAAAGGGAACATAATAACACATATATTTATTAAATGGGAAGAACCGATTACGCTGCGTAGCACTCACACCCAAAATTGCTCTCCCTAGCTTTGGATCCTCTTCGAGGGCATCTGGGCCCTGGGCCTGGGGAAGGGCGAGGCCCTGGAGAATAGGAATAGGATGAGATTTTTCTTTTGTGTTATTATTATCTTTATTAGTATTTTGTTATTGATTTTTGAGCCAGCAGTTGAGCTAATGGCTTGATGTTTGAAGAACTAAATTTAGCGAGTATTAACAGTTAATATTCTTATTCTTATTATTATTATCATAGAACAGTTCAAAAATATTAAAATCTAATTTTTAATGAAGATTTAACAAATTTAATCATTTATATAATTCTAATAATATGTAGGTTGGCATGTTGCCATGTCGTAAATTTATTGATATATTCTTTAAAAATTTTAAATAACATGATATTATAAAACTAAATGCAATAAGAAAAAAACTAAACAAAATCTAAAATAGATTCTCTCTATTTTAGTTGAAATGGAGACAATCCTATCCCATTAATATTTGAAGGGTTTTTTTTTTTTTTAGTAAATGAAAAATAATAAAATCTTTCAAATAAACAAAAGGAAAAAAAGGAAAAAAAAAACCTTCATTAATATTTGAAGGGTTTTTTTTTTCGTAAATGAAAAATAATAAAATCTTATCAAATAAACAAGAAGTTTGATTTGTCTCTTCTCTTTTAGGTCTGATTGGGGTTGTTAATAATTAGAATAATCAATGGTAACTTATGCTCATCAAGAAAGTTGTTTGATATCACTTTTCTCTTATTGAAGATTTACTTTAAGTAAATAATTTTCGATTTCAGATACTTGATATTTGTTAATTCTATGATTAACATAGACAAATCATGACAAAAGAGTGTGACTTCAATGTCACTATGGATCGAGTTTTAATAAGTTTGCTACGATATGAGATGTAATTTATTTTTTATTTTTTTTAAAAAAAGATTCGACTAATTCCACTAATGACAGAAATTAGCTACAAAACTGGTTTGTAGCAATTAGCTACAAACTAGTCTAATAAAATGACATGTGTCCCTTAGCATGTAAAAAACACATGTTTTTTTAATAGCATGTGCTTCTCACATACTTTTTTTAATAGCATTAATAATAAATATGTGTTTCTCACATGCTAAGGGACACATGTCATTTTATTAGACTGGTTTGTAGCTAATTGCTACAAACCATTTGTAGCTAATTTCTCTCCTTGGACAAATGTATAACAAAGGCGACTATTTTCACAAATTACTTAATAGTAGCATCAAACAATCTCCAAATAGCTAGCAAAAGTACATAATATTCTCAAAATTGTTTTGGCCTGGCTGGAGGCCTCTCAGTTCAGGGGTGGGACCTGCTGCCCAACCCTGACTTGCTCCATGGGTGCCTTGTTGTCGAGGAGCAGCACCACTTGAACCAGCATATGGGGGCTCAGGATCAAGATAGGACCGATCGAGCTCGATATATATGCTGCCTTATGAGCATATAGCACAGGGGCACTGCCAAATCAAACAAAAAATAAATGGAAAGTTAATACAAATAAGACAATAATCATGCAATGGTATATACCTATGTCTAAGCATAAGTTTGTGTAAGCCTACACATGCCCTAATTTACATGTATAATTATGTGTATGTGTGCTCGAGCATCAGGCATGTATGAGAGAGAGAGATCACCTATGGAAGCAAATCGAGGGCCCCTTGCATATCTGAAAAACAAAACGAAGAAAAATCACACATTGTTGCCATTTCTTTAAGGAGGAAATCAAAATGAAACTGATAATGCCCAAAACCAAATGAGATGGCACATAAAATGATAAGATAACCATTAAGATGATAGAGATCCTCCATTAAAGTAAAAGAACAACAGGAAAATTAAACCAAGTAATCTGCTATTAGGGGACCATCAAGGAATTACGTATGGCATAAATCATTTGTGAGACATTGCAGTTGATGAGCTGTAAAATTGTTGTCATCACAAAGGACATGGTAGTGAGCTGGCCGACTTGTATCCTGTTTGACATGTTAGGTGCAACACCAGAATTAAAATCCTCGTCCTTAACAAACATGAATAAGTGAATACAACCTATCTGAAAATATATTAGAGTGGTACCAATTCACAAGCATAAGAACAAAGGTAGAAGTCAAATTTAGTTGGGTGACAAATTCCAGAATCTACAACAGTACCTGTATGAAAAATAGTTCAGCATTACATCAATAAAATCTTCACAACATAAATACAAATGACAAAAAAAAAAAAAAACAAATCATTTACTAGGTTTTGTGTTTCCAATACTACCATCTGTATCGCATGCAAACAATCTTGTGAAATGACACTTTTGAACCACAACAAAAGTCACCGGAGGGTGATACAAACAATCTTGTGAAATGACACTTTTGAACCACAACAAAAGTCACCGGAGGGTGATACCTTGTTCCACAGAGGTACATGCCTAAGAAAATGTTAAACAACAACAAAAGTCACCGGAGGGTGATACCTTGTTCCACAGAGGTACATGCCTAAGAAAATGTTAAACAGGTAAGATGGACAAGTATGACTCAAGTATATTCCAACTTCAACCCAATGATGCACAAAGAGGGGGTAAAAGAGGAAGGGGGGACAAAAGACTAAAAAATTTATAATCCAGCGAAACAGATTCACCTCACAGATCTTAATTAGTTCATACTTCAAAACTTAATCGAACTGCCCTTCACCCACACCATCCCTGCAAATAATATATATGTTCGTAGATGGCAAGAAAATGCATCTAGAAAGCAGTAACAAGAATATATTACAATACCTACTCAAAGGGAGAAAAAATATTATGCATTCTGGAAGATTCCCATCATTTGCTCCCGTAAAAGAATTGAGTAATTCCTTGTATGAAAAAGACAAACAAAAACAACCTACAAAACGCCATAAAGCTCCCATCCAAAACAAAAATGAAAAGAAAAGTAGTCATGGATCAAATTGTGTCTCACTTGCAGGATCCTAACGCCCAACCATAATTTCAACCACTTAGTATTAGAAATAATGGTGAAAACAAGAGAGAGAGAGAGAGAGAGAGAGAGAGAGAGAGAGAGAGAGAGAGAGAGAGAGAGAGAGAGAGGTAGGTTCAATCATACTTGATCCTTGAGGACATATTTTCTATCAACTCTTGATGAGGGGCTTGAGCAGAAACCCTAGCTACATACCTTGTCATTTTTGGCCAGTCCATGGTTGTGACCACCTAGGAAATTATCATGTTATGCAAAATATTTGAAACCAAACATACAAGTATGGAAGAAACACAGCTGCAATAGATAACATACCGCCACTATTGATGGGCTTGAACAGAGTCCTAGACTAGGATGGGTAACATCAATGCCAAATATTATTGTAGACATATCTGTCACTATAGGTATACCCTCATATAATATGGTAGTATTCCTTCCTCCCACTTGACATTTATTTTCATCACCAAATTTTGGAAATGTTCACTTTTGGGTTTGAGCACAAGTTTTTTAGTGCAAAACTAGGAAATAAGTCCAAATTATGTCTTACAAACCCGTTTCAAATCACCTGCAAAAGAAATTAAAACATTTAGAAATGGAGACCCCAAGGTTAGAATTAGTTTCCAGAAGCAGCAAATGTAGTTAATTAAGTTGTCAAGTTTCCTACCATAAAAAGACACTTTAGAATTAGGCAAAACATCGATAAGCTGTAATGCCCCAAAATATTTAAAAGGATTTCTTGATTTACTTGACAAAATATTTTATCAAAAACACCCACTCATCCCTTTTGATTAAAAATAATAATAATATTTTTTCAGAAAAGACAACCATCGAACGTTCAATGGTGATCATCAAACGTTCGATGATGAACAGTACAGTCACATTCTCTGCAAGCCTGCGCATGCACAGAATATGTGTCAGTACGGTACATCAAACATTCAATACTTTTATGGAACGTTCAATGAAATTTTATAAAACGTTCGATGAGAAGCCCTAGAACCAATAGGTAATAATACATCAAACGTTCGATATTGTACATCAAACGTTTGATCATGTCCCAAAATAGATTTTTCGTAGAGGACTAGCAACTCACTCCATTCTCCTATAAAATATACCCTACTCTTATACTAAACCCATATTTGCTCGACCAACATTTCTAGAAACTTATTTCAAAGACTAAGAGGAGGATTTTTGGAAGAAGGCTTTCATTTGGGGGAAGAACACTCTTTCCAAAGGTAACCTTCAAATCCATACTCCTACTTATGTTGTATTTCATTATTTTACGTAAGTTATAACCCTATTTTTGTTTTCAAACTATGTCATGAAGATTTAAAGGCTTTTGTGTTAACATTTCCAAATGGTTTTGATAAATGCATGACTTTGTGTTTTTATCTCCTGAAATATATGTTTTTTATGTTACTAGACACTGTTTTATATTTAGGTGTTGTTGTGGTTAGGTTTAATAGGAGTTTTTAAATATTTATGCATTCTAGACCTACATCGAACGTTCAAATGTTCTTGATCAAACGTTCGATATTCAAGGACGAGCGTTCAATAATCAAGTCAAAGTTCGATGGTGACAAAAAATAAACAAATTAGGATTTTTAAGATAAAAAGCACACATACTTCACGATTAGTAAGCGATTACGTTCTTAACATATTGTTGGGTTATTTTACAGTTAGCGAGGGTATGAGATGTTTGAGGCGTCAGATGAGTAGTCGAGGTAAATAAAATAACTGAGTAATGAAACTGCAAATTTAAGAGTGCGATATGTCAGTTGACTAAGCATGTTTCTCTTTATGATTAAGTTTACTACTTTTATAACATGACGTTATTTACTTATATACATACCCCTATGTTTGGAATAATTGAACAATATCTGTATAGTAAGGTTATGGTAGACCGGTACATCCGGTAGAACGGCCATGATCTTGCTATTACTCTAAGTTTATTTTATGATCAAATGTTTCTTTTATGATGAGGGCCTTGGATCTAATGGTTAAGAGATTGTGACCAACGCGCTATTCTTTGAGTGTGGTCACCGTTATGGTTTTGCTAGTTAGTGTGGGTCACCCAAGGTCGGACTCGGTCGGACTACTAATATAAGACCAGAAGTTCTTTGGAACGCGCAAATCTTGCTGAGAGTGGGCAATATATTGGACAGACCCTATTATTGACATATGACTATTTATATTGTACTTATATAGCATATTTCGTGTATTCAAAATTTAGGTGTTTAGTCGCCGAGGTTATTCTCCTCTTTTAAAATTAAATACCTTTCTATCAAGGGCATCATAATGGAGGATGGATTCGTCATTTGTGAAAATATCATGTTTAATTTATAATCACCCTTTTTGGCATTATTTTTATACATCACCCTTTTTAAAAATTAATTTGCTTACAAAGTCAACCGACTTGCTCAATTACTTCTTTTCCTGTCAAATACTTTGGTTTGATTTTCTAGATATAAAGCTTTGCGCCCTTATTTATTGACGATAGAATTGTTTATTACTTATGTACTCAGACCAATTATTTCGTTGTTTACTATGATAAATGGTCAAACAAGGAGTTCCGTCAATTACTAGTTAATCGATTTGGACTCCCTATGGACAATTACCCTGGATTAACCACATTATAATGAATTAATCATGTGTGATCCCCAAACTAATGTTTTACATATTCTCTCTTCACAAAAAGAATAGAGGTATCTTTAAGTCTTAATTTGGATAGTTAAGATTGAGAAGCGAACCATGAATTTAATTGCAAGTTAGTTAAATTTCTAGGGCGTTACATAAACAAGTCAAGTTGTTTTCCCTTATCCATGGCAACATGATACTGACTTCTTAGTTCTTCCTCCAATCCCATTTGATTGGGCAATAAAATAATGTTCAGTGGATCAGGATTAAATTTCTGTATAAAACCTATAATCAATGTTTAAGGAAAAAGAACAATTGACAAATATGGCTACTAATGAATACAAATCTTTCAATTTCATACCATCCCAAGAGGAGTAATTATATATGTCAACCCTCATATCTATTTTGTGTAAACTAAAAGTGATGTGACTTTTAAAATCATCATTAAATTTATAATAGATCATTATTAACTTTTAATCCAATGGTAATTTTAAAAGTTACGTCACTTTTGGTTGACACAATGTAGACATGGGAGTTGATATGTATCATTACTCTCCCAAGAGTCTAACACATTCTAACAAGTTTATCACAAAAATCATTAGCTAATTGTCGTATCACATTCTCCGAAATAATAATGCACATCCACACATCAACCTGGCCTTTCCACCATTGACCATTTCTGCAATAAAAGGTCAATGCAATAAAAAGATACATACTAAAAACATATGGGGAAAGTAAATGCCATTTGGACTAAGACCATTAGGCATTTCTTATAAACAAATAAATCATTCTAGTATTAAAAATAACTTATCGGCCATATCCCACTGTCCACGTGTGGGCTGAAAAACCTTTTCTATACCTGTATGTTCATGATATTTTAGCTTCACAATGCAAAGAGCATTATTCAGAATAACAATATTGAGGCTCATAAGGTGGCAGGATGAAAGAACCAGAAGGAAATACAGATATAATACGTTTGGTGTTGGAAGAATGCGAGCATGTTAATTGTTTTGATTCCAAACTTCATTAAACTATGAGCTTCATCTTTGCCATGAAACATCTGAAAGGTTAGAAAAATGAACACGTTAGAATATGAGGGGTGCGTGAAAGCTTTTGGTACAACAAAAAGTTCTTTTCATAGTGGGGTAATGTCCTGATATTTGGCTGTTACAAAATCTTTCGTCGTTATGAGATCTTTGATCGTTAAGAGATCTTCGCACGTGATGAGGAGATGAAGCATTCTCAGTTCTTTTCATAGCGGGAGCATGCTTGTCATGGTTTATTTATTGTATCCTTATTGACATTTATTTTGGAGCCTTGCACCTCACTCTATGGTTCTTAGTGAGCTTCCTAGGTCATGTTTTGCCTAGGCCCAAATGGACAGATGTGGCTGCTTTACAAAGATTTGGTTGTTTGATGTATTCAAGTGTATGAGCTGTCAGTTTTGAAGGTAAATCAAAATCTGCTGGTAGCTCAAGGGCCAAAATATATTTAACTCATTTTTTTTTCTAAGCAAATACAAACAAAAGGGAAGGGCCTTAAATAACAGTGTTATAATAGTAAATAGTCTACTATATCTAATATGAAATATCAGTGTCTTAATTTTATGGTTGCAAGAAACATCTGCTTAAAGTGTGTGATACTTTTCACAAATTCCACCAACCTCACGCTTTTTATTTTAAAATTTACACAAAGCCCTCAAGCAATTGAATTATAGCATAACAATGGACCCAAGAAACTAATTAATCACTCCCCATTTTTGACCTCCGTTAAGTCTTAACACTCTTGTCATTTAACTCTCACAGTTTTACTCAATATGTACCCATAACGTTCATGTCTTTTTTCTGTTTTCTTTATTGTAAGTTACCCACATTCATGTCAATATTGGCACTCTCGCCCTTAATTGGCAAGCAATGCGTCACTTTCAAGGTTTGCTGCACCTTCACACTCGCACCTGTAAGTCCGCCAGACCAGTTTTGTCAGGGCTTGTGTTCTAACAAAAATAGAAATAAAATAATAAAAAGAGAGAAGCACATTCATACCAGCATCATAATATATGTACGTTATAGTCTGTGTGTGTTAGAGACCTTGGGAGAATGTGTATATTTGATGGGAGAGAAACCAGAATCCATAGTTGTTGTTATATTTTAATAGGAGAGAAATCTTGATTTTCTTCTTCCTCATACGCCTATTGGAGAAACCAACCAGACGAACAAGCTTTTCTCTAAGGTATAAAAATTTCATCTTTTCTTGTATTGATGAATGTTCGGTTGTGGGTGTTATATTAATTGTTTTGATTTGATCGATGATGGATTTTGAAGGTGAGAGAAAGGAAGAAATTTAAGAGAGAAAGATGAGTTGGGAGATGGAGGGGATTGAGAGTAGGAGAGAGTGGCTGGCGTTGCTGGCCATTGTCTGCGTTGCCCCGAGCGACGGTGGGTAGGAGGGTTCAGAGAGAGATATATGAGAGAAAGGGGGAGGAGAGAGAGAGAGAGAAGTCAGTAAACTCGTTTGGAGAAGGAGTGAAGAGTGAGGACCATTTGAGATAAGATAATATATGCATGATAGCCCATATTTGTTCTTCCAATATTGTATTTCATTAGCTATCTCCCACCCCTTATCTTCGCCGTTGTGTGCGATGATGAAGATGGTATCAATGTTATTTGTAAATTGTTTATATTTTGTGTTGGTTTTTGAACCCTTGTGCTAATTGATTATATTTTTACGTGTTCAGGCATCACAAGGACGATGGGGAGGTCACAGTAGTATGGCCGTGGCGAAGGGTCTTCCTCGGGTGGCCCATCAAGACAACCATATTAAAGAAGGGGAGGGGGAGGCTCCCTTATAGAGCGTGGTGGCTGTGGCAAAGAGTCTTCCTCAAGTCTCAGCCATTCAATTACCTCCAAGGCCTTCCTTTACCCTTGATAGAGTTGGTGAAATAACAACTTACTTCTCACTTGCAGCAGAGAGGTTCATTCTTTTATTTTATTTTTAATCTTCTAGTAATTTTCATGTTCTCTTCAATGTTTTATTATGATATTCTTTTTTGCAGGAGAGGAGAATCTTTTAATATTACGATTGAAAAAATTGAAGTTGTGAATTTGAAAAATCTTGAAAGCGAAGTTGTTAATACTCTTAATGTAGTGGTGCGGGGCTCCCTCATTAGTGAACCCAAGATCTTCCTCCAAATGGGTAGATTTTTTTATTTATCTGAGGGAATGCACCATTTGTCTTTGGGTGAGGGGCTGGAGAGTTGCCAGCCAAGCATTTGTGCAACGCAAGAGAACGGGCTCGCTGAAAGGATTGGTGTGTAATTTATTTTAGTGATCATTTGTTGTTTGGTTTCTCATGATTTTTTTTCCTTTTATTTTTTTCAAAATACAACTTTAATCAAGCCACTACTACTTATTGATTTTGTCAGAGAGGTCAACAGTTTCCTAGACTGTTCTAAGGTTTTGCCAGAATCATGTTGCAAAAGGATTAGAGTTTATTTGTTGCTTTAGTTTTGATAAATGTTATCATGACTTTTAAGTACTGTCTTTCCTTCCACTCATGGTATATTAGGTCAATTTCATTTATAAGCTTATTAATTTGTTCTTACTATTTGTTTAATGAAATAGTTTTTACATTGTCAACTTTATTACTTCAATTTTGTTTTAGTAGATCCAAGACGCTTTAACAAGAGTTAAAGTTCAGGATGTGCATGGCCAGAAGTATCAGATATGCGGTGTATCCATGGAGACTGCGCAAAACTTGTTATGCGTATCGATATTTATGTCTCCCCACCATCTTCTCATAATTTACTAATATTTGAAAAATAAACTTGCTTATTTGATATTGTTTGTTAATTCTTCTAGGTTTACATGGAAAACTAAACATTACAAGCATTGGATTAAAATATCTATTGTTGACTTCTACCTCCAAAAACATGGTATTGAAATTAAATACTGAAAGTTGCTATGTTTAAAGGTGGGCAAAAAGACTTATTTGCCAATAGAGGTGAAGACATAATTATATCATTCATCAATAGATAAGTATTCCTTATATCATATGAATATGAATACTAGTTTTTGTTGAATTCAGGTTTGCACGATTTTAAAGGATTAGAGGTACTCCAAGGCGTTGGGTTCAAGCAAGATTACTGCTTTATTGAAGACCTACACTCGTTGTAAAAGAATTGAAGATATTTAGGTTTGTTTGTGTTCTTTTTGCCCTCAACTAAGTTTGTTGCTTGGTCTTTTCTATCATATTTTCTCTTTTTTATTTATATGCAAGGAAGGTCTTTTGTTCCCTCATGCCATAGAAGATTTATTTTTGTATTTGATAGGTTTTATGTAATCCTTTTGTGAGTAATTTTTCCTAGTTATATCATATGATTTAATGCATTTTTTTTTTAATAGTTGTTCTCTTATAAAATTGATGTCAAAATGTTAATTCCCAGTACTTTGTGGCTTAGGTTTGTCCTTTTTGTTCCATTTCATTAGGAATTGTTGGTTTGAGTTTGAACATTGCTCTTGTACTAGATCAATAGTTTAATTTGTTGCCACAATTTGGATATTTTGAAATTTTTCCACAATTCTTCAACATTTCTTAAAGTTTTTATAGCTCTGGTTATTGACTTGAGATGTTGATTTTATTTATTAGCATTGAAAGATATGCTTAATTTTGATAACCAAATAATCCAATTATATGTTTACATGGAGCGACTAAGAACTGAGAATCCTTTATCTCCTCATAACGTGTGAAGATCTCGTAAAGATCAAAGATCTCGTAACGGCTAAAGATCTCGTAACGACGAAAGATTTTGTAATAGCTAAAGATCAGGACATTACCTCAAGTGACAAATGAACCTCATTTCGTCACTATTGAAAAATTTTCCGATAGTTTATTAGAAACCCAACTGAGCAAACGACCTCAAGTCCTAAAGAAAACGACTATCAAAAGCACAATCAAACCATAAAACAAAGCGACAAACGAACCTCATTCTGACAAACGAATTTACCTCATTTTTCGTCACCATTGGAAAATAGCTAAATATTAATATTAATAGTTAAAAAAATTAATTTAAAAATCACTAATTAAATTTTCATGTTCAAGTTTTGTTAATATTATTCTTTATGGATAATATGACTAATCTATTTTATCTTTTTCGTAAGACAATCGATTATAATTATGATTTAATTAGTTGTGTATTAAAGTCAATGATACAAGATCAGAATAACCATCGACTAAAATCCATGGTGTTTGATAATAAGTATAACATGTAAAATATCAAAGTAATAAAGAATAATAAAACCAAGAAACAAAACATTAGAAGTGATGAAATAAATAAATAAAAAAGTTGGTCCTTCTTTAGTTTGAAATTTTTTTAAGATTTTGAACATGCTATATCACTTTTTCTTTTTCTATATATATATATTTTGTGCCTGAACACAAAAAAATATAATGCAATAGGACAGGGATCCATCAACCAAGGCATTACCATAATTTTGTTGTGCTGCAGTTCGAGCTAATAATCTATCAGCAACTTGTTGGGGAGACCATCCTCTTCCCCCACCTTGATATTGAGGTCCATGTTGTCCAATAGTAGGAAAGGGGACGCCTGATCATAGAAAAATATAATGCATTAGTATAGGAGTCATCAACCAAGACATTACCATGCATACTGCTTGGCATTTTTAGGTAAGGTGACGCCTGAAACACAAAAAAATATAATGCATTAGGACAGAGATCCATCAACC